>JACMIF010000081.1:57405-70879 GCA_014805445.1 Diplogasteroides magnus | reverse complement strand
GGAAAGGGAGGACAATGAGGAGACTAGACAAACATCCTCAACTACAGTAACCACCACATAAATAAAGCAGTGTTGGCAATCAACTTGTTCAACTAACATAACATTACACGATGAATGCAGAAGAGTTCGCTAATGACATTGTCCTCGATTGGGATTCATTTTGATGTATTGGTCTTCTATGTCTTCGAGTGGAATAAAAGTGTGCAGGGAATTCAAGTATACGACTTGGCGAAGAACCCTTCGACAAAGTAGAAGATGGTAGGCGTGGACAGGCTTTAGTTTTTGGGGCAAGATAGATGAACGTTGTTGAGTCGTTCAAATGAGCATTGCCATCATGAGACAAAGTCCGTACTAACGAATACGAATACACCCGTTCAATGAGTGCAAATATGCGCTAATTGAGATCATGAGCACTTATTCAATGGTCTTTGAAGTGAGGGAAAAGGAGAATTGATCTGCCGATTTGACATGGGAATGGATACAGACTCTACTAGATGTCCAGAAGAAAGAATATCTGGAAGACAATGACTGTCCTTCACTTGACTGTCTCTATTGTCCATTATGAAACATTACTGGTGTCCGTTCTGTAAGTGTCCTCCTCTCCTCTCCAACTCCAGTCCCTTCAGGTAATTGTCCTCATGAGTTGGCATTCTTCCATTCCTGGTCTTTCTTCTCTGCCTTCTCTGTTCTCTCTTCTATTCCTTTACTCTCTCATCTCTGGATGATCTCTAATCTCTCATCACATTCTCACCCAATCAGACATTCCCTTCTGATTGGTTTGTCTGTCAACCGGAAGGTTCCTTCAATTATTCTTCCATCCTATATAAGCTTCCATCATGTTGCCATCTTAATCCAAGGTCAATTCAAGGCATAAACTTCCCTTTGGGGGAATGGACAGTCTCTTTTCCTTTTAAGATCATGGGTGATTATATCCCATAACATTGTCATTATATAGTCAGTTCCACTCATTTGTAACCTCCACCCATATCTCTTTATCTCTGTCTCTCTCCTTATCCACTGTCTCTCATTGACCGGACGATAACAATTCGAGTTTCGCCCTATTCCTGACATCTTCTAATCCTTCTAAATCTCCTCAACTTCCCTTGTCTATCCTCCTTCATCCAATGCTACATGATGTCCTGATCCTTCTCAATCTCCTCAACCTCCCCTGTCCATCCTTTCCTCCTTCATCCATTGATACATGCCATTCTCCTCATCATCCTGTTCCAATCCGTTTCCCTTTTATCCTTTCTTATTTGCCCGCCTTTCCTTTCTCCTCATGGCAAATCGTTCCAAATCGGTTCTCATCCCTTTATACTTATCCCATCATCTCACCCTTCATCTTATTCAATTATGACCATTGTTTATTTGATCCCAGGCTGTCCTTCATAAAGTGAAAGTTATACTTTCCCTTGGGGATCAATGTATGAATGAAGGACATGAAAGTTCTTCTCTTGTCCAGATATGGTGGGATTGACAGTCCTTTCCTCTCTTCTTCTCTTTCCTTCCTTTTGTCCATTATGTCCTCTTCACTGCCAAATGAAAGGGACAAGCCGGTATTTCTAGTATTTCGTCTCTCTTGTCGATATGATCCTTCCCATTTCTCATCCTTAGACTCTTCTCTAACACACTTATCTATCATCAATCAATTATCATCTGTACTCTAATCCAATCATCTCGTCCTCTTTTCATTCTGATTACTGTAGATGCGCTTATGCGCCCTTCTCCTTCTTCATCTTCTCTCCATTGGCTTCTCTTCCTCTTCCAACATCGCATGTGGCAATTCGTTCATTTCTTGTGACAATGACTTCGGACTCAAAGAATCGGTCAGTCGGTTCACTCACTCAAATACACAAGAGACACTCTTACAGTTGACAACTAATGAGATTGGAGAGACTTTGAGTAGAGACTCAGGAGTGGCCATTTCATCCAAGTGAGACAATATGATCATTCTATTCATTCTCATTCTACTCTATAGAATACCCGATGCTCTGTTCGAAGCAGCTGCTGAAGAGGCCAAGAAGGACACTCTTTCACTCTACAATCACACTGATGCAGCACTTCTACATTCAGGTAACAACAGATTGACAAGAAAGTTCTTGCGTATCTTCGATTAATATTTGAGTATTTTCTCTCAAGTTGAAGGTATCCCCTACGCGATGTGACTAATCGGCGTTTTATTTCCACCCTAAACATAAGCGTTCTCTTTGGTCAAGCGTCCTTGCGTAGAAAAGTGTGTTTGAAACGGAAAGTGGTCTTTCCTTTCTCCTTTCAATCGAGATGGTCATGCAATAGAATAATGGACGAGAAACCGGCAGAGGAGAAAAAGGAACATCAGTGGGGGAAGAAAAGAAATTTCCGAGCATTTGGTAAGAGCATAAATGGCATCGAAAGCCAAATGAGGCAAAAAGTGATTCTTGCTCTGAGAACGCTCTTGTGTGATCTGGATGACTATGAGATGAGATGATTGAATGAATCTAAATAGTTCCATATTTAGTGCATCGCCTGTGGTCATCTGTTGAACAATTCACTCGAATGCACGCAGTGGACGACACAAGTCATCGGCAAGCGAGGGCTGCCCATGTGGCAATTGCTATGGCAAGGAAACTGACTGAGTCAGTGGTCATTGTGTACAAGTATCCTTCGATTGTTCCGATAACTGGGAAGATTGTGACATTCCAAGGGACAAAACCTGCTGTTCATCCCACGGATGAATGAGATAATGAAAGTTTCCTTAGACTATTCGACGAGGGAGAACAGTCTGAGGAACACAAATAGAATAGTCTATGAACGATGAATGAAAGGGAAAGTGAATGAGTGATTGCAGATTGGGAATGAAGGAAAGTGACATACGATTTGGACTTCCTTCGTCTGTTCTTGCAAATGCAATTGGTTAGTATATCAACTGTCTATTAAATGGAGACTGATCCTTCAGGAGAAGATTGTCCTATTTCATCTCTTCTCTCTTGTCCTGCAACTGAATTCCGTTCATTCACTGGAATATGCAACAATGTTGGACATCCTGAATGGGGATCATCTCACACTCCATTGGGAAGAATGATCAAGCCCGATTATGCTGATGGTCAACTTTATTTCTTCCCTGTTATTAATTTATATTCAAGAGTGAAAAAGACACTTACCGTTAGAATAAGTCACACATTGATAAATTTTACTAGAGTCATTACTGGTAAATTGGCAAAGAATAATTTCATTTAATTCAGGTATCACCTCTCCCCGTACTTCTTCCACTGGTCGTCCTCTTCCATCCCCAAGAGGACTCTCGCTCTCTCTATTCAATGCAGCTGGTACTCCTCATAAGGAAGTGACTACTCTCTTTGCCCATTGGTCAGTTCTTCCTCTAATCTCATCAATGACGTCATCCTCTCCAGGTGGCAATTCGTGGCATCTGATATCGTATCCATTGTACCCACACAAACACTCATCTCTGGTAAGGATCAATGTCTCCTTCATCCTGAAATGTTCCTCATTCCAGGAGAAGTTCGTCCTCTTCCGTGTTGTCGTCGTGGATTTTTCCATCCTGAGTGTGACACAATCGAGATTCCTTCTGCTGATCCAGAATATCGGTCAGATTTAATTGAATCATCCTTCTCCCTACCTTTTATATATCCTAAAACATATCCTTTCAGTGGTCGTGTGTCTTGTGTTCCTCATTCTCGTTCACTTCCAGCTGCAAGAGAGAACTGCGCACTTGGACCGAGGTACATTTCACTACGTTTTCTAATACGGAAGGAAAGTGCAATTGTCATTCGTCTAGTCTCCGCGGATCTGTTATCTCAACGTTCGATTCACTCCGAGTGGACTAGAAGAATGAGAAATGCACTTTACTACTGAATTTAAAAAAAACCCTACTCTTCATTATGATTGAGTGAACTGTTGTGGTTGAGGGAACAGGCCAATCTTGCCACTTCATATCTGGACGGATCAGCCCTTTATGGTAGTACAATGGAAAGAGCGAGGAAAATAAGGGCATTCCAAGGAGGTAAGGTACATTGTCTGCCAACGGACTTATGTGACAACCGGTTATTACATAAGTCCGTTGGAAAATCTATTATTCGAATAATTATCGTGGTGGCGACCCAAGATGTCTCTATAGGCCTCCTCCGCACGTGGGGAGGACACGGAGAGGATCCAGAGAATGACTCCAATCTTCTCTGTAAATCAAAGGATGGAAGATGTGTACTCTCTGGATCACTTCAGGTGAGAAGAACAGGAAGTCAGCATAATGATACTGAGAACATTCAGGCAAACATTCTTCCTGGAGTCGCCAGCCTTCACACGATATGGATCAAGCAACACAACAGAATAGCCACTCAGCTCAAGGTTAGATACTATCCTGAATAGTCCATAATATGCATATTTTAGTCCTTCAATCCCACATGGAGTGATGATCGACTATTCGATGTGACAAGAAAGATTGTTTCTGCGCAACTTCAACACATCACATATTCCGAATTCCTTCCAATCCTTCTTGGACAGGAAACTGTCAAGTGAATTGACAGGTGCATTCTGGAGAGACAATTACCGTATCCTTCAGAAGATATGGTCTCACCCTCCACAATTCGGGATACGATGCGGACTACGATATGTCAATTGATCCTGCTGTCATGAATGAGTATGTTTGCTGGAAGACTTTGTTTCAAAAGAAAAGCATTGTCAATGATTTATAACTGCAATGATATGGTGTTGAAACATAACTAACTTCTCTTCAGATTCTCAGTTGTGTTCCCTTATGCATTCTGGGCTCTTCTTCCATCACACGCACTAATGAATGCATTCAATGATCCATCCAAGATCTATGAGAAGGAAGGATTCGAGACTATCCTCAGGTTCTTCATTCATCCATTCACTCCTCATTCCTTCTTCTTCAGAACACTCATGTCCATGACTATTGCCAAACCAGCACTCAGAATGAATGATGACGTAAGCAATTCTGCTGCAACATGATGACGCTCTTTCCTTCTTTAGGTCAAGTCCTCTTTCCTGAAGAGTGACGATGGATTCGGATTGGATCTCGTGGCAATCGCCCTGAAACAGGGAAGAGATCACGGAGTCCCTGGATACACTACTGTAAGAGCTCAATGCGGACTAGGAAAGGTATCCTCACCATGGAATGATTGAGGAAAATATAACAATTGAGATTCGTTACTTCTCTGATCTTTCTGATGTTTTCCACGAGGAAGTGAGGAATGAATACATTTCCACCATCTACGACCATGTTGAGGTGAGAAGGGAATGAGACAATCATGATATGTCTGTTCAGGACATCGACCTTCTGGTGGGAGTTCTTGCTGAGAAGCCTCTGAAAGGAGCCCTTGTTGGACCAACCCTTGCATGCCTTGTTGCCAAACAGTTCCAGAGGGTGCGGCATTCTTTACCCTGTGAACAAATGTAATGAATGTGTTGCAGCTTCGTCGTGGTGATCGATTCTGGTATGAGAACTACTTCATGCCTTCGTCTTTCACTGGAGAACAATTAGATGAGTTGAGGTGAATGAGTACAACGAGTTACTGATAATGCTTACCCTATGGCTTCAGGAAGACTTCTCTGGCTGAAGTTCTGTGTGCAAACTCGGATATTCGCAAGTTGCCTGCTCATGTCTTCATGCTTGAGAACATCTTTGAGTGAGAGAATCCTTCTTCTCAATGTTCAGACTTCTTTCCTTTCAGGAATATGGCCATCAGATGCAATCATTCAATGCTCGCACGACCGAATCTTTCCAAATGGAAGGATCAGGAGGTCATTCAGAAGTTCGATGTAAAGACTGAGACAATAGCCAAGGTTTGTCTGTCCTCATCTGCATCAACATGATGATTCCTTCAGGTGATTCGTCTTGCAGCAACGAATTTGAAGGACCAGGCAAAGAGGGAAATATCCAATCTAAAACATAGTCAGTCATTTACATTTTTATGGCACAAATTATGAGTAGATTTATCAAGTTTTGCCTACATAACGAATCGCACCTCGATGCATATTTGCAACTGCTAATTACAATAATTTGCAGACCAGAAGGAATTCGTTGCTGGAGATCCTCTGTTCGCCTACACCAATATGATGAGACCTAAACCACACGCAAAGACTGTGTCACAAATTTCGAATCTTCTTCTCGAGACCACGAAACTTCTTGTCAAAGGGTAGGGTAGATACATCATTTTCATATGGATGTCTCCTTGTTCAGAGAAATGCTGAGAGAGGATGAGAAACTGCCAGAATTGGACACTGCGGCACTGCAAACAATCCTTCCAGAGGTGAAAACAATTCTGAATGTTCTTGATGAGATTGACTTTGTAGATCGACGTTTCTTCCTTTGTCAACAACTACACTGCATTCCTTTCGGAAGATGGACAAGCATCACAGGAAGAATGTATGCCGAGGATGTTGCCATGTGACCACACAACGAGGTGACAGACAAGGATACGGTATCAATCAATATGAATACAGATATCGATCGTACAATGGATGGTGTAACAATCTTCGATTCCCTAAATACGCTAACTCATTCGGTCCTCTTCGTCATCTTCTTCCACCTCAATATGATGATGGATTCGACGTTCCCAGATGGAGAGCAAAGAGTGGAAGATCCCTTCCTAATCCAAGAAAGGTCAGGTCCACAACGTTGACGTCATCATGTAGGATTCTTCAGATCTCAAACGTCGTCCACGAAGACAAGGACTATTCTCATGTCAAGTTCACTCACATGGTCATGCAGTTCGGACAACTTCTTGATCACGGTGAGAAGGGATATAGATGATTGTGGATGAACTCATCATCAGAAATGACCCATTCTCCCGTTGCTCGTGGACCGAACGATGAAATCCTCAACTGCACAAGGTTTCCTGCCCCAGAGAATGTCCTGAAATCATGATCATTGTAGATGTGATTCTCCTGAAACTATCTCTGTCCATTGTATGCCAATTCGAGTAGAAACAGGAGATCCTCATTTCCCCACTCATTACCCCAATGGAGAACCAAGGTTGTACTTGATCAACTAGACATATTTGATGGAATGCCATTCAGATGTCTTCCCTTTGCTCGTTCTCTTCTCGGTCAACTCAATCTTGGATACCGTAACCAGATGAATCAGGTCAACAGCCTTTCATACTCTTTATAGTAATCTAATCCTTTAGCTGACTGCCTTTATTGACGGTTCAGTCATTTATGGATCCACCAAGTGCGAAGCCAGGAATCTCAGACTATTCACAAGAGGTGAAAATGTTAATCGAAGACAATTTGACGCTCATTTCTTCAGGTCTTCTCAACTTCACCGACTTTGGACATGGAGAGTTCATGCTTCCTCAAGGTTCATAAATAAACATAATGGGGTAGCGGAACTATTATATTTTATTCAAAGCGATCTGAAAGAGTTGGTTTCACTGTTGTGATTTCAGGCCCTCAAGAGAAGGACTGTCGTTCCCTTCCCCACAATCCTTGTTTCGTGGCTGGAGATGAGAGGAATTCCCATCAACCAGGACTCACTGTAATGCACACTCTATTCATGAGGGAACACAACAGGTAGGAAAGACTCCCTCCATAGGGTTCTAGATCGGTGACTTTGTCGTCATTCCTCTCCCGCGCGCGGTTGTCAATCAGGTGCGACAACTGCGTTGCAGAGAAGAATGGCGATACATTTCCCGATGTATAACCCCCCCTCCCTTTCTCTCCTTCCCTCCTAACATCTCCTCTCAGAATGGCCATGCAACTCTCAGCGATGAATCCCCATTGGAGCGATGAAGTTGTGTACCATGTGAGTGTTCCTTCCATTTCTATGATTGAATTCTTTCTTCAGGAGACTCGTCGTATCCTCGTTGCAGTTGAACAACAGATAACATTTGCTGAGTTCCTACCCAAATTGATTGGATTGGATCTCCTCGAGGAAGAGAAATTGGTTCCACTCAAGAATGGATACTTCAAGGGATACGATGATACTGTAAGGACTTCTTATAGTGGCAAATGGACTACTTTCTAGGTTATGTTTCAAGAAACTCGAAATATACATCGGAACTGAAACATAACTTAGAAAGCAATCTGTCTTCCACCCGTAATCCTTCTACCCAACCACTCTCATCCATTCCATTTCAGTGTGATGCCTCAATCTCCCATCCATTTGCCACTGCAGCCTTCAGATTTGGCCACACTCTAATCAGAAGAATGTTCCCACGAATGACCAACACCTACAAGTGAGTTACCGTACTCTCAGTTCAACCAGGCCTATTCTTGCGTCAGGAACATGTCGCAGCCCGTGGACCTCGCTCAACACTTTGGTCACGTAGGACCTCTCTATGATCATAGTCAGGGAGGTGAGTACGGTATTAGACGGTTTACTGTAACCAATCGATAATCAGGTATGGACACAATGATCATGGGTCTTCTGGGAACTCCTTCAATGGCCTTCGACAGACACATCACTAATGCAGTCAGGTAGAGTTTGTAAGTACAAGTGAAGCTTGATCTTTACTCTTTTTCAGGAATCATCTGTTCGCTCGTCGTGGAGAGCCGACTTCTGGTATGGATCTCATTGCCATAAACATGTTGAGGGCGAGAGACCATGGAGTGCAACCATACAATGATCTGAGGTGAGGGAATGGTCTATTTGTGGATTCAATTGTTGAATATTCTCATGATAACTTCAATCTCAGAAAGTTCTGTGGTCTTCCTCGGGCCCGTAAATTTGAGGATCTTCGATCTGAAATGGATGATGACGCAATTCAGGTGTGAAGAAATGAATGAACAAGAGAGAATGAGAATGACTTTTAGGCACTCAAATCAGTCTATGAAAGTGTCGATGATATCGATCTATTTCCTGGACTTGTGAGTGAAAGACCAAGGAAAGGAGCTCTGGTGAGTTGTTCATCCCCTTCCATGTAATGACTGTCCTCATTCAGCTTGGCACCACAATGTCTTGTATTCTGGCTGAACAATTCGGAAGACTCAAAAGATGTGATAGATTCTACTACGAGAATGAAAATGTGGCTGCCAGATTCACACCAAGTGAGGCCCTTCTTCTGACATCGAAGATAATTCTCTTCAGGTCAATTGAATGAGATCAGAAAGATTTCTCTCGCATCTATTCTCTGTGCAAACAGCAAGTATCTCAAGACCATTCAACCCCATGTATTCGACATTCCTGATGATCTTATGTCAGTGCAAATGAGAGGTTCTTCCTGAAAGAGGCTCTGTTCAGGAATGCTCAAGTTCCCTGCAGAGATATTGCTCAGATCGATCTGAGTCATTGGAAGGACAGACGTGAGTCCATCTCCTCAGTCTCATTCAATCATTCTTGTGTTGAGGTCATTGTGAGATGAATGGAAGAACAGTTCCTCTTGGGGAGAGTGCACATATCACTCCATGCATAACATGTACATGTACTTTGGAAGGAGTTAGTAGATGAATGAGGAATGAGAAGAGACAAATGACATTCAGATGATGTGCAATCCAACTCGTGTTGATTCTTGTGAGAAACTATCCCACAAGTATCTCCTCTCCGACATCACAAAGGACACTTCGTGTATGATCCAGTGCTCAGAGATGATGAAGAGGAAGTAGTCGTGTGCTGCGTGGCAGTCCCATTCCTTGGCTGAGTAGCAATCCAGGCCATCCGCTCTTTCAGAAACACTCATGGGTATGATAATTCACTTCTTGTGACTGCGCGGATTATCTGGTGTAATTAAATTAATATTTGGTGCAATTAGTGTGATCGCTAGTGTTCGTTTTGTGTGTCTGTACATTGTGCATACTAAATATTATATTTAAATACTTTATTTCTGTATCTGAAATAAAGAAATTGAATGATGAAAGTTGAATTGATGCTGATTAAGGGAAGGGAGAAGTGAATGGAGTTATGCAAATGAGAACAATGTGTGCGGGCAACAATTGACAAGAGGTGGTGACTTCAATCGAGTCTTCCCTTCATGTTCAGTCCATTTAGACCAGGGGTTCTAAATCGGTCAATCATTCGTCATTCTTCTCCGCAGCGCCATTGTCTATCAGCGGGAGAGATAACCACTCTGCGGAGAAGAATGATGGCAAATTTACCTATTTAGAACCGCCAATCCAGACCATCCAGACCATTCCTCATTCGATTACCCTCTCTTCTTGACTTGTCAAATGTCTATAAACAGGAAATGAATGCATGTGTTTCTCCTTTTCCTACGTAATCGTTCCAATATATTCATCCTCCTTCCATTTGTGTCCTTCTCCTTCTTGGAATATGACTGACTTCCGGATGAATTTTGCTCTCCAATCACATCAAAGAAACAGAGTGACAGGTGGAGAAGACACCTTCTGCACTCAATTCATACCATAAATGAAGGTCTTGTATTATTCATGCAAACTGAACTGATAGGTATACTGATTATGAGCATGAGTCTTCTCTCAATTTCGCCCTACGCACTAACAAATTTGTGTGCTATTTTTTTTCTCTGATATTAACCACGGTTTTGAATAGGTTTCACATTCAAGATATATAGGCTGACTTTCCGTTTACACGAATAATACTAGAGATGCAACAATTGAAGGAGAGATTCTTCTTCGTAGTAAACACTCCCTTCCATCTATTGATAAGAATTCACTGGTGACGAAGTCAAATACACGCCCATTCAATGATACGAAGGAGACGTCATACCAATTCAACTTCCCTCTCATACAAATGCCCTTTGCACCTGTCACTACAGTCATCATCCACTACTTTTGACTTCTCTTGTCTCTATTTCTCTGTACTCTCTCTTCTTCCCTTGTCTCTCTCCACAGGATCTATCCACAAAGGGTTCTCAATCATCGTTACAATTCGTTCCTTGACAGTTGAGGTTCATTCCGAATAAGCGATATTTGTCCCCAGAATGTATCCTTGAGTCTACGACAACTCGTAGTCCGGAGCAACGTTGAATGAGGACTCAGTAGCACCCATTCAATTCCGACGTTTCTTTCCTTCGCCAGGTTGAGTCCATCTCAGGTGTGGGAAGGACTCGTTCCCTCCTCTATGAAGGGGAGACGTCAGATCCAATCAACACTTTGGCTTCACCGCCAATGGCGTCGTTTCGTAGTGGGAATTCTCTTCTTTTTCGTTCATTGCCTGAACAAATCATTCATTCTCCCTTCCCTCAACCATACATGACTGTCCTCCTCCTCTCTATCCCCTCTTCAAATGTCATTGTCTTTCCATTCAAAGTCTTCTCTTCCCATAATGATTCCCTTTTTCCACTCCGTCACCTTCTAATGTCATAACAACAGTGCATAACTCTGCTGTAATGCAAATCTGCTACGGAAATTGAACAGCCTCTCCACTCAACCCCGCAATGGAAATGATGCTAATCCATTTCCCTCTTCTCGTTCATACAATATCTGTTCTCTTTGTGTTGTTTCATCCTTTTATGGCCTCCCATTAAACTTCGTTTCAATTGTCAAATTCTGTGTTATCTCTCACTTCAGGATTGTCCATCGATTGCAAAAGAAGACAATTCCTTCTCCTATCTCAATCGTTCCTTTCTTCCTTCTTTCTGTGCTCACAAACGAGAAGAAATCCACAATTGGCTTTCGTTGTATGATCGAATAACGTGTGAATCATGTTATAATGCAATGATTTCAGAAGGAAAAGTACAATAATGAGAGGATGGGGAAGAGGGGGCATCTCAAGGTGAGCAACAGGCATTCAAACAACGGTCAATTTGTCGTCATTATTCTCCTCAGCACAGTTGTCTCACACCTTGATTGACAACGGCGCCGCGATGAAGACTGACGACACATTTACCGATTTAGAACCCCTAATGAGCAATACCATATACACCTGTCATGAGGGTGCAAATACTGTGGAACACTTCTTTCTTCATGTTTTGCATTGAAAGTCAACGTGTTTACTGATGTCCTTTCTCCCTTTTACCCTTTCCATCTGTGCCTCTTCTTCATCCCTTTCTGTACACCTTTTCCTTCTTCATATCTGAATAACTTGTCATCAGATGGACCCCAGCCCTTCTCTTCCTCGCTGGTCTCTATCTATTCCTTCTTCTTCTTTCACAGAAATACATAAGAGAACAGCCAATGTCCATTCGAGAGGTCAGTATTTCGTTCTCTTCTCATTCGCAACGTGTCTCACATGAGCACAGAATGTTTTCTTGTATGGGGTGGATGATAATTCTGCCATGGACATTTGTGCCGCAATGGAGAATTGGGCACGTGAGACGTGAACTAACGGCGCATGGGTGCAATTCACCATCGTGGCGCAAGTGTCCATGGTTTCTATGTTCAACTCATAGTATGATCCTGGTGCGAAGATGAAGTTGCCTCCGTTCAGTTGGCAGGACGACAGAAAATTGTCAATGAGGACTACAAAGAGGAAGAACGAGGAGTACCCAAGGTGGAGAAGACGAATGACAATGAAGGAGTATTGAATGGACAATTGAAGGAAATGGAACAACCAAAGAGTCAGTTATCTCTATTCTCTTTCTCTTTGATATTCAGTCATTGCAGAGTTTGTGTTCACATTCAAGTCCTCACAATATCCTCCTTTCGAGGTGATCATTTCCCCTTTCCTCCAATCAACCCCCTCTATTCTCAGGTGGAAAATGTACTCACAAATTCCTTCGTTTCATTCAACGATCGAATGAATGCTGAAGTCAGACCAAATGGTACGCAATTAGATTCCAATTGTGGGAAGTACAAATGATTTGAGAGGGACGGAAAATGATTCTTTCCTGGGATGCTGGCCATTCAGCAGAGAATCTGAAGGGATGTCCTGATTGGAATTGTGATTTTATCACTGACAAGAACCAAGCAGACAAAGTGAGTATTCCAAGACCTTATCTTTAGCGCAGTAATATAATTAATAGAAACACACCAACCGGTAATGACAAACACAGGTAAAGTGATTTACCGATTTAGAAACACTAGTTCTTATGTGTGCAATTCATTCATCATGTTTCTTCCAATAATTTCGTTTATCTTATATTTCTTCAATGTACGCCAGGTTTTTTCAATTTTTTTCCAATCCAGTTGGAACTCCACATAAGTACCTAGCAATGCGTAGATGTGGACGATTAGAGTGTATTGTGAGAGATTTACGATGAGTGAGATGGTTATTGAAGGGTTCATTGTGTATGGCACGTAGTCATTCTTCCCCCAAAACGAAGTTGTTCATGGAAAAATTTCTTGTCTTGCAAATCTAACCAAAGACAACGTTGCGAATATTTTTCCCAGATCGCATATTTATTCAATTGTCGCCCCTCTCGTTCGTTTTTGTAAGCGTCTACTTGGCTTTGTGAAACGTGACACCTTGAAACTATCAGTTTAGAAATGAAACAAAATATTTTCCAGTTTCAAGATGCCACAAAAGGGGGTTGATTAGGAATGAAGGCCAGTGAATGTTTCATATTGACAGTCCTTGTACAATGTCGATGACCATTATTTCTTCTGTGTCATTGTACGTCTGAAATACAAGAAAGTATCTATTGACAATTTGTCATTCCAA
>JACMIF010000081.1:0-57305 GCA_014805445.1 Diplogasteroides magnus | reverse complement strand
TCGTCTCGATTAACCCATTGCGCTCTCTATTCTCTCTTCGAGCGGTTGTCTTTTCGTTTGGAGAGATGACCGAGCGAGGAGGGAGCAGACATGAAGAATGGTACTAGTGATGCGATTGATGCGAGCCTCCCCTCTATCTGATCCGGATCGATGCAAATCAGGCTCGATTCAGGCACTCTATTATCGACTACAGTATCCAGTCACTCACCGTCTCCCATGTCGCGAGACGAGAGGATTTCGGGAGGCGACCAGTTGGATGGGGGCGGAGGAAGATGAATGAGGGGGGAAGAAATGAGAGGGACGGTCTTTCCCTCATTCATTTTGCAAGGAAACATGTATCTTCATCCCAGTACACGTAACAGTATGCAAAGTTAGATTGGAAATCAAACACCACGTATTTGTTCTGAAGGAATGATCCAGTTCAAAGAGTGTACGATAGAGAATGGGGAACGATCGTTAACTTATCCTTCCTTGTCAATTCTCTTTCCTTTCACTTCCTGCCAATACACTCTAAATGCGAAACCAGAATTGACCATAACGAGATCAGTATGGCATGTTGAATAGATCCAGACCTTCATGTTATCGACATTAGAGGCTCAAAAACGGTAAATGTGTCGTCATTCTTCTCCTCCGCGATGTTGTCCATGAGGGAATCAGACTGCGGCGCGACGGAGAATAATCACGACAAATTTACCGTTTTTGAACCCCTAAAACATACGTGGAGTGAGTCTTTTAGTGGATTTTTTCCTCGTGGGTTCGTCATTGTAAAAAATTGGAAAGGAATATATTATTGAAATGAAACTTTCAGGCAGACGTTATCCTTCTCACAAATGGACTTTCATTCGTGAGGAGAAATAAGAAACAAATCGTCGTTTACTTCAGTCAGGTACCAATCAGGTGTGTCCACCACTCTCTCTTCTTCTGTTTCAGGAATCCCCCAAGAACATGCAAGCATCAGTGCCCACCACAGACTATTTCAATATCTCATTAGGGTGGGTGACAAAGGATGACAATCAAGAATGGACACTTTCAGTTATCGTCACGATACTCTGGCCGCTTCCCCATACGGATACACTGTCAAACTGGCCAAGGAGAGGCCTCTGGGTACGGTAAGTGACCTTGTTCCTCATTCAGGAGACAATTGTCGCTGCAGGTCATCAACAACACTCGAATTTGGGGGAAGACAAAGACTGCAGCGTGGTTTGTGTCTCATTGCAGTACAAACAGCCTGAGAGAGAACTTCGTGGCTGAACTCAAGGTACTTGTGGTGGTTACTGTCACTTACTGTGTTTATCGATTGAATTACAGAAGTACATAACAGTGGACATCTACGGTGGATGTATGAATGGATCACACTGTCCAAGGGGAGGAGAATGCGAGAAGATGTTGGATACAGAGTTAGTTGGAAAAGGAGTGAATGGTATCAGTTCTCTCATTCCAGTTATCACTTCTACATGGCCCTCGAGAATTCAATCTGCACTGATTACATTACTGAGAAGGTACTGAGCACGTGATAGAAGAATGAACATGGGAGGTTCAGGTCTGGTCTCAAGGATACGAAAGGGACGTTCTTCCTGTTGTACTCAAGGTTATCTTTATATTCTCAAACATCACATAACCATGACATATAATGCACAAATAAAATACTTTCCATTCATAGTAAATTCCGTATTTGTGTGGTTGTGGATGGAACTGTAGAGATACTGTCATTCAGAGATCGATAGTGGAGAATCGTCTTCCCCCTCGATCATTCCTCGCTGTTGATGATTACTCGACAGTCAAGGAAATGGCAGATCATATGAAGGCTTTGATGGATAACAAGACTGCCTATCTGTAAGTGAAGAATAGAGGAAAAGATAAGGGAAGGAACTCTTTGAGTGAATACTTCTCATGGCGTCGTCATTATCAGACAGTATTCCTCAATGGAAGGGAACACAATGCACTGGAGAGACCATGGGGATTCTGCCAATTGTGTAGACTGGCATGGTTGTCTAATCCTCCTTCAATGCTCATACATGGTATCTCATCCCTTGTCTCCTCTCTACAGTATCCCATTGAGACTTCCGACAGTGGTGGGATGGATCATGTGAGAAGGATGGAGAGACTGTCAATAGGATATTGAATGGATCACGACATGAAAAGAAAGATGATAAGAAGTTGGAAGTACAAAAGGATAAGGAACATCTGAGACAAGCCAGAACTGTCTAGATTCTCTCTATGTGCATCTTAATAAGCATTGTGTCAATTGATTGAGTGCCGAGTGTACGCCCACGGGATATTTATTCATTCCCATTTGTTGTTCATTTCAGACGGGATTTTGTTGTTGTACGCTAGATATTAGACGAAGTAGGTGTGAAATACAGGGAAATGCAGTTCATTCTGTGATAGCCATGGCATTGCGCCTTCCTGTTATGTTGATATAACATATAGGTATACCGATCATGATTTGTTTCATTCTGTGATTGTTCTTTGGTAAATGAATTTATTATTTTGACTTTATTTAACAGTTTCCAACAATTAAAATTGGTCACAAATTTTCGTACCGGCGACCGAAAACTGAAATTTAGTAGATCAATCCGTGAAATAGTACAGTATTTATTTCGGCGCGAAAATTCTCATTTCGAATCTTCGTCTTCTTTTCCCGTTTTATCTGTTGTCTTCACTTTATTTGTCTAGTTTTAAAGTATTTTCATCACCCGTTTATACATATTTTCTCGCTGCAATGAACTGGATCTTTTGGCAGGCACGATGTCGACGTTAAAGGCAAAAAGGATGAAGAAAGATGATTCGATCAGTTCAACCACATCTTCAACAAAAGGACATCACGTGCAAGTAGCTGTAAGATGCCGGTACGAACATAGGGAGATGGTTGTTGTGTAGACAAATGCTGATATCAGGCCTCTAAATGGAAAAGAGAAGGACGAAGGAGTGTGCGTGAGAGCGGATGGAGTGAGCAGGAGTGTACAGATCAGACAGAAGACATTCGGTGGATTCGACAGTGTAAGTTGCACTCTTCTTTCTGTCCTGTGTAACCTTAGTTATCGTTGTAGGTGTACGGTCCCTCATCATCACAAATCGATATCTACAAACAATTGGTAGCTGGACAAATCGAAGACGTTCTCAAAGGATACAATTGCACAGTCTTTGCGTACGTCTATTCTATTCAGATTTGAATGTGTGTATTGCATTTCAGTTATGGCCAGACAGGAACGGGAAAGACCTACACAATGGAAGGAGGAGAGGGAAGCATTGAGGTGAACATGACTTACTCTGCATGAAGTATTGTATACTACAGGCGGATTGGGAGTCAGATCCGAACACTGGAATCATTCCCAGAGCTGTTCAACATATATTCACGAGACTCAATGCAATGGTGAGGAAAGATTGTTAGTTGCAATTTGAACTGATATTGCAGGAGTCTGAAGAATTTGTGGTCCGAGTGAGTTTTGTTGAGATCTACAACGAAGAAATGATCGATTTGTTGGCTCACAAGTGGGTGACACGTCCATACCCTCGCATTATGATATATTAACTCAGATGCGAAGACAGTACACGCATTCGAATGTTTGAGGATCCGGCCAAGAAGGTAGTAGTTCATATTTTTGCGAAATTTTTGATTGGATGACCTCTCCTCTAAGGGAACGGTAGTGCTCTCTGGAGTAGAAGAAGTCTCCGTTCGAAATAGAGATGACGTCTACAAACTGTTGAAGCAAGGCACAGAGAGGAGAAGGACAGCGGAGACTCTGATGAATCAAAGGAGCAGGTGGGAAGGAGGAGGGGGAAGGGGGAAGGAAGGGACATTGTAGTCGGTCACACTCGGTATTCACTGTCTATGTTGTCATTCGAGACTTGACTGCAAGTGGAGAGGAACTTGTCAAACAGGTGAGAGAAGCAGATAATGCATAATGAAATGATATCGATTGAAGGGCAAACTGAGATTGGTCGATCTGGCAGGAAGTGAGAATATTGGAAGAAGTGGAGCTGAGGGGAAAAGGGCCAAGGAGGCAGGTACAGACAATCATCCCCTCTCAATCATTTGATTCATTTTGTTCTTTCAGGAAACATCAATCAAAGTCTTCTGACTCTTGGTAGAGTCATCACTGCTCTCACATCAAATGCACCTCATATTCCATACAGGTTAGGACTCTCAACTCTAATCACAACAGGTTACGGTAATCGTTCGTCGTGAATCTTGGCCAATTATGGTAGTGTTACAATAATTGTGCTGTAAAGGCCGACGTAGAGTGAACCTCTCTGATCTATTTTGTGGAAATGCAATAGTGGATGTCATATCTATCCACGTATCAGAGAACAATTGGTTAATGGTAGTTGTGACGAAAGTATCATTCTATCAATCATCCT
The DNA here is from genome assembly GCA_014805445.1 of Diplogasteroides magnus. Taxonomy (NCBI): domain Eukaryota; kingdom Metazoa; phylum Nematoda; class Chromadorea; order Rhabditida; family Diplogasteroididae; genus Diplogasteroides; species Diplogasteroides magnus. The sequence goes on along the minus strand of JACMIF010000081.1, from coordinate 52,943 downwards.
ACAAGAAGTACATTTTCAGAGAATCAAAATTGACACGTCTACTTCAAGACAGTTTGGGTGGCAGCACCATCACGACCATCATCGCCACTCTCTCCCCTGCCAATTCCAACTTCGAGGTAACCCATTCACAGTTACCGTATCCCTTGACACAATCCGTTCAGGAGTCTCTATCAACACTGGAATACGCTCATCGTGCCAAGAACATCAAGAATCATCCAGAAGTCAACCAGAAAGTGAGCAGGAAGGATTTGTTCAAGGTTGACACTCTCTTTGGAAGAAGAATTGAGACTTGTTGTTGTAGGAATATGCAGGAGAGATTGAAAGACTGAGAAGAGATTTGAGAGCTGCGAGAGAAAAGAATGGAATCTACATTGACAGTGAACAGTTCGAGTAAGTGATACTGTCACAGATGAGCATGTCAATGGGACATATCAGTCATCAATTCATTTTACGGCCTCCCCTCAACAGTGAATGACGAATATTCGTGCTCCCCTAGTAATGCCTCTTCCAAAAATTGTATGTAGCCCCTGGTAAATCCCAGTTCATGCCCATCACTGGTTAGTGCCTTGTGATGGAAAGCTGAGGTTATCGATTTTAGGGGAATGGAGGAGAGATTGACCGCACAGAAGGAGAGAATAGAAGAACTGGAAGAGGAGTTGGATGCAGTCATGGAAAAGATGACTAAGGTAGACAGATTGATGGCCTTGTTAGTGTTAACTTTGCCCCTTGCAGTTTATGGCCGATATGGAAGTTATGGATGACTTCTACAAAGTTGCATATGGTAGAATGATGGCATTGGAGGATAGACTGGGAGAGAGAATTGGAGAATTGGAAGAGACCAAAGTGGTCAGTTGAATGAGACAACTACAGTACTCATTGTATGTGTTGATAGGCTCTGGCTGATGAACAGGAAACAGTCAAAGCAACCCGTTCTGCACTCGATAGAAGTAGACGCCACTCAGTCAAGGCCCACTCTCAGGCGGAAACTGTAGGTTACTGTAGTCTCTATGTATACTGTATCATGTTCAGTTATCTGCCCTTGCCTATGATGCAGACAGGGAATGTAAACAATTGCATGCAAGGTATTCCTTTATGAGAGTTGACTAGTTTTACAATCTTTTCAGGTGCGATGTCATCCTCGACAAGGCGACTATCAATCATTCCCTTATCAAAGAGGTTCTTTTCCCTATTGGGAACTACAGTAACCCTTTGAATGTCTCAGTTGGGTGTTCAATCTGCCGCATTGCTCCCTCCTTCACTTGAATCGATCGAATCGAATACAGTACTTCTTTCTCATCACGTGGAAGAGGTGAAGAATGAGATGAGTGAGTGAGTCTCTTGTCTCTTCATCAATGTATTATTTAAGTGACTTCAAATGATGTGATTGTTCCTCAATTTGATTCTTCTCGTACCAAGATTGCAGACATGGCACAGTCCATTCAGGTAGCTTCCTTCTCTCCCTCCCTCTCCCCCCCCCCCTTCCCTCAATCTTCCCTTCCCTTTCAGTCTGCCCTCGCCGCCTTTGCTCACTCGCAGTCCAAAATACACGACCTGCAGTCCACAAACATGGATGAGACTGTGGCATTTGTATTGAACGCCCAGGTTGGCTCAGTTATGCCTTGATTTCGTGTTGAGAGACAGAATGTTTTGCAGTCTGCCACTCGTTCACTGTTGGAGGCCACTCTCACTACTTTATCCACTCAGATGAGTGAGGCGAATGAAGCAGTTGAAAGGATTGAGAAGATGAATGAGCAAATGAGAAAGGAAATGGAATACTGGGTATGGCAAAGAGACTTCGATCTATGTATGATGTACTTTAAGCGAAATGAAGCACTCAACACATTGGATTCAGCTGAAAAGGCAAGGAAGACGGCCAAGGAGAAGGCTGAAGAAAGAGCGAACGAGTTCAGAGAACAGGCACAGAAATTGGCCGATCAGGTACGGTAGATGGGCACTGTAGAAGTAATATGATTGTATTACAGATGATGGCCCTTCACTCATCATTTGCAGATGAATATGAGGGAGTAGTGGAGGAATGGGAAGAGACGGAAGGAAAAGTGGATGAGAAGATGAAAGTGAGGGGAAGGGTAGAGGAGACAATGAATGATTGAGTACTGTTCAGGATATTATTGAGAGTGAGAAGAATGCACAATGTGGAATAGAAGATGAGGTAAGACAGAGGGTCAAAGATAATGGTCATTGGCCTCGTAATGATGAAATGGACAATTACACCACGATATGACAGCAATGATAGCGCAAGCGTCCATGGCGTCTTTAAACCGAAACAGAAGATATGATGGAACTTAACATTCGCTTTCAGATAGACAATGAGTGTTCGAATCTGAAGAAGAAAGTGACAGATAGTGAAGTGGAGACAAGGACATCAGTGTAAGAAATGAAGGAAGGGAATGAGTGAATGGATGTATATTGAGGGAGAAGTGCTACCCTCACATTCAATCGACATCTCAAACAGTTGAAAATGGAAAGGAGACGATGAATAGGATGATGGAAGAGTTTATGAGGGAGGATGAAGAGAGGAGGGAGACACTCAACACTAAGGTCACAACTATTGCCTTTCTTTCAATTGAACTCTTCTTTTGTAGACGTCATCGCTGTGCGAAGGAATGAATGAGTCCATTGCCATAATTGAGGAATCTCACTCACTTTGTCATAGAAACACGACTAACGCAACGAGCAGATTGGTCAGTTCTTCCTCTCATTCTTGTATTCCATGGTGGTCATGGAGTATTTGGATGTTAGATGATGATTTATATTCTTTTTCTTCCTTCAGACTGAAAGCATTGAGAAGAATCGTGAAGATTGTGTACAAAGTGTGGAGAAACAGGCTTCCATCGTGGACAATCATGTTAAGAAAGTCAATGCCATCCCCGCCAAAGGTACGGTAACACCCTAGAGAGGAGTACAGTAGTTGTCTTTGTAGGAATCGACGAGGCGCACAGGGACATCCCCGATCCTCTCACTCCACCTACTATTGAAAAGTTGTTCGAGGTACCGTATTTTCACAATATTGTACTGTTCAGTCCAACCCCCGCAAATGAGCGGCTATTTCATTTGTAGAAATTCATGGTGAAATCAGTGAAGCCTTGGGATCTCCGGTTCATTGGGGGAGGGTTGGCTGGAGTAAAAAGGTCGTAGGATTAGAGTTGACATGCCGTTCATTGTAGGAACGAGAGAATGAAGAGGGTGTGAACGAGAATGATGGAGTGACTCCTGTCAAGGAAGAGCATGGAAGGACCAAGAAGGTGGGAAGAGAGAGAGAGAGTGTCATTGTAATTGAAACATCGTCAGAATCGTCGTTCGGCCTTCCGTGTTCGTGATTCGATTCTGATGGACAGAGCCAATGTGGAGGTTCCTTCTCCTGGAAAGTTATCAGAGATGAGACAAGTGGGAAGAATCGAGGAGGAGGTCAGTCTAGTTAACTCCTTTCATCCTTTCATTGACTTCTCTCAGAATGAATCGGCCAGTTTTGGATCGGATCAATCATCGAGGAAGTAAAAGAGTGAAGAGAGATTATATAGGTCAGATACTCGTCCCTTATTTATAACACTAACGAGAATGTTAGTTGACGCTAATCTGTAATCTAATCCATAAGTAATCTGCAAATATTGCAATGCTTTCAATTCATTCATTTCAATTTGCTTTTGTGTATTCTTCATTTTTTTCCTTTTTTAGCTCATTAGAATTTCTAAATTTTAAAAATGTAAACGATAAATTTAATTTGATATTTGATGAATTTGATATGCGAGGCGTGGGATTTCTGGATTGTTTATGTGTCATCTTTGTTGGACAACTCAATGCACTGGACCTACTGACAGGAATAGAAGTCTTCATATGGCTGTAATATGCTTTCACTTCGCACTTTTGGATATATCGACAATTGTTGGATGGACGAGGTTACTGTATTAGGTATTCAATAAATAGGTCGGTCACTCACAAACCCGAATGCAAGGGCAAACCGAAACAACGATGTATAGTGGAGGGCCGTCGGATTACGGTAGCTCGCAGACTAGATTTTCACCGCGAGACCGGGAATTATTCAAAAGGGGTCTATCCCTAATCTGACGTCGTACGGCGTATTTTGAGCAGTTTCACCGTACAATTGAAGGAAGAGAAGAGGTTGAAAAGACCCGAATGGAAAGGGAAAGAAGAAGAATGAGGAAACATTAAAAGGCAATAAAGGAGATTTGTGACGGATAAGGATAAGTGAGATCAGAATATTTAGAAGCAACTGCCTAAAAGGGAAGCAAATGACAGACTATTTGGTGGATGGACTCTTTGATGTAGAATAGACTGATGTGTTAGTTGACTGTTATCTCGTGACTGCTTGTACTTCCCAATGATGCCCTCTCTGGATCATCTCGTGCATGTCGTGGAAAGGCCGCTTCACTCTCAGAATCAGGATAACCACTCTCATCAGACTGTTCAGGAAGAGATGTCATGTGAGACGACGCCTTAAACTACACCAATACAGTTAGGATTACTGAGAAGGGAAGAATAGAAGAGGGAAGGACACACTTACCCCAGTGGAGGATGACAGGACACTTGAACCAAGAGATGAATCTCCTCCTGTAGAACGAGGTGAGGATGAGAACATGGATGGAGTTGTCACATGGGGTTGACCCGCCCTTTCAAGACAGTCCGGACGAGCATAATGGGTGGACTGAATAAATGACAATTCGACTTGAACACAATGAAATATGGAAGCAAATGGAAGGAAATCAACTCACGGAACGTTTAAAAAATGGAATGATTTTGTGGAAGAAATGAGAGGCATCTTTGACTGTGGGAGAAGAGGATGTCTTTGAGGGAAAGTCTGTTGTAGATGAAGAAGAAGTTGGAGATGCAAAGAATGGGTTGAAGGCTGAGGAAGAAGAGACAGAAGGCACCTGTAATGCACATTTTGATACTATTAAGTGCATTTTTATTATTCTTAGCAATTAATCACATCACTCCATTAGGTATCTATCTTTACATCTTATTTGATGAAACACTGAATAATTCTGACATGAGCAGTCTTTGCCGTTTGTCCTTCTTCTCTTCTCGGTCGAATGCCAGTTGGAGACACAAAACATGGATTGTCAGCAGACATGGGAAGGTCACATCTCAATATGGGATACAGTAATACCTTTGTTCTCAATATATCTTTACTCACCTCGATTGTATTCCTTGACTGTATCCACACGGCATATTGTCCCTGTCGAACGACAGTCTACTCAGTTCTGTTGAGGGAGATGGTAACTGCAACTGAGACACTATGAATGATGGGAGTACGGTATTGTCCTCTCACCTCATCAGTCTTGTTGAGTGAAACGGGTCGAGGAGACGTTGTCGTTGAGACTGATTCTCCTGATCGACGTGGACGAGAGAATAGCATCTTTGGTCGTTGAACATCAGTTATACAGTCTGGTCTGGCTATAGTAAGTGAAGAAGGAGCAGATGTTGTAGTGAAAGATGATTGACAAAGAAGTTCAACAGCACACAATGTACTTCTGAATGAATGAATCCTTTCTCATTCAATTCTCTTTTCTTACCTTGGAGGAGTTGCCATTCCTCTCTTTCCATTCTCATTCAATTCTGTCGATGGACACTCATCATTCTCCAAATCCTCGTCTTCCTCATGCACTTTCGCTTCCTGCAGCGACACTTTGGGCTACTGTAGTTGGCACTGTGCCAACCTTCGGAATGCGACTCTTCGATGACGAAGTGAGGATGGCATGAGAAGAGGCAGACTTTGGCATCTTCAGCATTGGAGCAAATGGTGACTGTAAAAACTTTCGTTTTGGGATCATAATATGAAGTTGACTTACCGCACTCCTGTGCTGTTCAGCCTCAGCAGCTGAATGGTGTGATGCAGCCACTTCTCTTTCCGCCCGAATTTCATCTTCATTCTTGGGTGGAAGAACACCGTCCTCTCTGAAGAAAAGAAACTGTAGATGTCGTTGTAAGACCAAAAAGAATTTGATGACAAACCTCAATCTACGTTCGTGATCAAGAAGTTGTCCCATGAAATTGAAATTGGGGGCGATGTTTGGTCTCTTGAGTTTCACAAACCTAAAAAAAGTTTGATGTTTCATATTTTGTGGATTGCAAACTGACTTGTATGCATCATCAGAATTCAGTCGTAGATGCCTCATAATATAAGAGATACACACTGTTGGAGAACGAGATATGCCTGCCAGACAATGAATCAATGCCACTGATTTGCGTTTTCTCACTTTTTCTGAATAATGATACTCTTATTCGTTGTTCAAGATAATCGTACCCAAGAATTCGTATGCCTTCTGGAAGTGAGGGAGGAGTTTGTCCTGATGAGAATCATTGACTGCTATCCTCAGGAAGTGTTCGTCGTCTTGATTAACGTAGTCAGAAACAGGACAAGTGATTGACAGATTGAGAATGTACTTGATTCCGTTCTTCTGCAATGAAATAGCTCATCTTTTGATTGTGAACCCTTAATGGTCTCCTCTTCATTCATTTCCTATCTAAACGGGATGAATGGGGGAAAGTCGAAAAAGAGTGTCCCGTTTCAATGATCGAACACGAAAGAGAGCACAAATGAGTGAGATACTAAGCCTCTTCACTCTCTATTTCTCCCTTTCTCTTTACTCAGTTTTGACGTCACCCCCCATCGGTAGGTAGGTACATATTTTCCCAAAGATATCTATCGACAGTCTAGTGTTGGCATTTGTAGTGTAGAATGTCCCTTTTGAGTTGGATGGAACTGGTTCCCATTCCCTTTCCATCCAATCCTCTTTCCTTCTTCTCTTCTCATAGAAGGATGACCCGTGGGCGACCCGAACATTCATATGAGTCAACCCACAACTGACTCGAACGAGGTGATCATGACGTGATAGATAGAGTGTAATGTTGTGATGAGTCAATTGGGAGTATACACGATGTCAATGAGTCATGTCAAAGAACAGCTGACCTATTGACCCATGAATATCTGATTGGAGGGGAGAATAACAAGGAAAGTACTGGGTAGAGAGGTTGTAGAGTTGGCAAATGAGGACTAGTCATCACACAAATGATGAAAGACTACGATAAGAGAATACAAGGTGAACGAACCTCAAGGAAGGATCTGTCAAGAGAATCTTGTTGGGATCCAAGAAAGAGAAAAGGAAGAATCTGTGTGGGACCTTGTTGAGGAGTTAGACATGGCTGAATGCACTGTATAAGGAAGAAGGAAGGAGGAGAATTCTCACTTGAGAGAGGCTTCCGCCAGGCGCGGAGCAGTTCATGGGAGATGCAGCACCTGCTGCAGGTGAGAGCTGCAGTCGCAGCGGGGGGAGTCCTGAAAGGAGGAATGAGGAGGGTCAGGAGGATGAGGAGAAGAGGAATCAGGAGGAGGAGGAGGAGGAGGAGAGGAATCAGGAGGAGGAGGACTCACCACAGACAGGAGACACAGCTGATGAGGAGAGGGGACGAGGACAGTGCACCAGAGTAGAAGATGACTGGTGCTGAGAGGGAGAAGGAGAAGAAGACTCAACGAGAGTGGGAAAGGCACTTCGAAAGGAGGAGAAACCACCTGAATACAAGGTTTTATGAATGGATTCACGTAATGAAAATGGTCATTAAGGTGTAGAAAGGAGGGGATGGAAGAGGGTGGGAAAGAACAGATTGAGACATAAACTAAAGGGGAATCCTACTTCAGAAGAGGAATTCTATTCTGTAGTTGATGAAAGAAGAGAACACGAAGATGTATGGGGATATTTGTTGTGTGAGAGATGAGTAAGGGAAAAGAGTCCACTACACACAGAAACTATGATAGGAATGGAATCTGTGCGTGCAATGACATGTGTTCACATTGAAATGGAATGAGTCAGAAGAAAAAGAAGAGAAACAGATAACGGGGCTTTTCCAGAAGGGCTTATCATGACAAAAGTTGCACATTTCCACATACTCACCCCATTAGTACGTAAGACAAAGGGAGAAATGAGACACCGAATGAACGAAGAAAAGAGATTCGATTTCGGGAGGACATCCAAAAGGAAGAATTAAAAGGAAACGTACTTATGTGTATTGTAGACATTGAAGTGAAGGTGGATGGAAGAATAAGTGTTTGTATGACTGGATTGACTATTGTTTTTCTCCTCATCCACCTTTCCTTCTTATATGGTTAGGTATATGAGAATGTTCCTCTCTCAAAGAGAAGAACATCAAAAATACCGAAGAGAGAAGAAGAGAATGAAGAGTGAAAAGAAGAGAGAATACAGCTGGAATGGAGGAATGAGAGAAAGAGAGTGAATTGAAGAGAGAGATAGAGGATGAGTCATAGGAGAGAGACTCTCTCCATCTTCCACCATGAGTATACACACACTCTCTCACTCTAATCGATCAATTGACTGGCTGGAATGGTTGAAGAGAAGAAGTTGACAACGAAAAGGGACCAATACATCACTTCATCTGAGGAACGATGAGGGCATCTATCGACTATCTGGGATGAATGACAACTGCGACATCGACATTTGCTCCATAATGATGAAATGGATAAATGCGCCATCATAGTCGTCACTCTAACGGCGCATTCGTCGATTTCACCATCGTGGCGCAAATGACCATGGCCCTCCTGTCTTTCACCCTTCTCTCATCTTTCGTCCATTGAATCAGAGAAGAATAGGAGAGAGAGAGTGAGACGGAACGAGAGACAACGAGGCAGAATGAGAGAGTGCGTGAATTGTGGAGAGTGCAGAGAAGTAGATGAACATTGACAATGCATCATTCTTTGTGTGGGAATAGGATGGAGAGAGTCCAGTGAATGAGAGACACAGAGTTCCGTTGTTTATCCCCAATGCAAATCCACCATGTGATTGGGAATCTGCTACATTTTGTACTGGAGGAGAATGACGAATGAGGGAAAAGGAGAAAGACTCGTCATGTAATAGCTGAGAGAAGGGATTACAGGAAAGAGAAAAGGAGGAAGAATGGAGACGGGAATAGAAGAAATGTCTTGCCTTACACCGATAGTCATAGCATTTCCATTATGGAGTGGAATAGAATGAAAAGAGAGAGGATGAATCAGAATAGAATAGATTCCATAGTGAAAGACTCATGATAGATGTGTAGTCACCTCTAAGGGGAAGATTCGATGGACGAACTCTTTTTGTCTCTCGTGGACCGAGATCATCCTCCCATGGAAGAGGATGTTCTATTGAAGATGAAGTAGAAGAGGATGAATCAATCGATGATCCAGTCGAAGATACTGTAGATGAAGCTCTTGTTGATCTTTTCTTCCATTGATGACTTCTCTTCTTTCGACCTCCCATTGTGTGAATGGAGAGAACTGCTTATGGGGGAGGGAGGCCCGAGGGGAGGGAAGACAGACAATGAGGAGGGAAAGAGAAGGAAAGAGAGGGAGAGATCGATGGGAAGACTGCATTTGGATAGAGGGAGGCAGGGTGACTCATTCTGTCCTAGAGGGGAAATGCCATTAGAGGGTAGATATTAGATATTGACTAGAGTCTCGCTATTAGTGAATTTAGTGCAATTGTGATTCGTCTAATCTCCGCGGAGCGTTTGTCCATCACATGAGAGAGACAACTTCTACGCGAAGATTAGACGAATGTCAGTTGCACGAAAGTAATCGATAGCGACATCCTAATATTGTCTAATGAAAAATACTTGGACAGAACAGTAATGGGAAAGAAGTAAATACAAAGTAGAGAAGAGGGAGTGAGTGAAGAGTGTGACTCATTCGCTGTTGCTATGCACTCATTCCAAGAACGAGAGACGACCACCTGTCAGGGAGGAATGACAACAAGAGAACGATCTATGATCCTTCATTCTAGGCTCAATGAGGCAAATTGGCCCAATCAGGAAGGAAAGACAAGTATACGACAGTGAATGAGTGAGAGAGAGTGTAATGAGAGGAGAGGAGAGAGAAGACAGAGAATAGTCACTTCCCCATACTCACTCTTCTTAGTCATATGGTCACAAGTTTCGTGAATCACTTTGCAGCAATTGGAGGAAGGGTAAATATGCCGCCTTCTCCTTCCAAACAGTCTCAATTCCAATGTCTACTTCCATTTCGCAATAGTGCCAACACGAAAAAATTATTTATTCTTCTCTTCTCCTATCTGTCTATTATAGAATAATGAATGTGATGTTAGTCACGTATCACATGAGAGAAGAGTACGGTAGACTAATCACTCAATCCATACCATCAATTCAACGTTGATAAGGCTGCAACTGAATAGATAGGAAGGATAAGAAGAGGAAAGAGGGAGGGAGAGAGGACACATAAGGGGAAAACAGATGAATACGTCGTGAGTCAAAAGGAGGAAAGGGATCAGAATAATGGAAGATCAGAGAATGACAAGGGAAAGAAGGAAATGATTGTAGATCTCATTACAAGAATTGATGGGATTGTAATTGGAGAAGAAAAGGAACAACCATCTGCAGAGAAGAGAGAAGTTATGAAGGAAAGAAGAAGAAGAAGAAGATTGACTCCTGAATGAGTCATCAAAGGAACAGAAGAGAGAGACAAGGAAAGGAGGAGAGAGAAGAGACGACGAGAGGAATGAGGAGAGAGTATAGAGATCAGAGAGAGAAGACAGAGAAAGAATGAAGATCAGCTGAGAGGGTCAGAAGGACTAAGAGAATGGGTGGGGAGAATGACAGAAGTAAGTAAGCCACTCAGGGGAAGAGTGAGAAGAGACTAAATTGGATTGAGACAAGAGAAGAAGGGTGACAAGACAATGAAACATATTGACTAATCAGTCAATTGGGAGGGGTCAGAAGGGTTCAGGGAATGGAACTACAGAAAGGAGACAATATTGAGGATTGTAACGGAGCGTGACATTGTCGGAATAGGTTCATTGTGAGTTGAAGGAGTGAAGAAAAATGAGATGAAAGTCATGAGAGGGGCAATACTTGCATTCATTCATTACTGCACAAGTGTTATGAGAGAAGAAGAGAAGTGAATAGTGGAGAAGAAGAGGACTTGTCTGCATTTGACACGATGTACGACAAGAGAGTCTAACTGTCTGTACTCTCCTCATTATATTCACTCTCTCACTATTCTATCCCTGAGGCCAATTGGAATGTCACTCAGGGGCATGACTTCACTCATAAGGGAACAAGAAGAACATGAACTATAGAACATCCCGGATATCAAACAGGCATTACAGTAGGCAGTAGGGTTTGAAAAACGGTAGTAGAGGGCATTTGTCATTCGTCTGATCACTACTGAGCGTGAGGGAGCACAAGTGAAATGAGATTAGACGAATGACAAGTGCACTTTACTACCGTTTTCGAAACCCTACTAAACAATGAATGTTAAGAGAGCCTATCAAAAGGATACTGTAGCTGATTCAGAGACTTGTTCCATTATGCGCAGTGCGAGTCTGATTCAGAGCGGACATTCAGAAGTGATGACTAAACTGTCACTGACAGTGGAGTGTCTATGACTGTCTGCGTCTCAACTCATTCTCTTATCTCTCACCCTCTGACACATCAACACTAAGGCTCCATAGAAGGGGAAGCATACATATTTGATGAGTAACAAGAGTGACTCATTCCCTTAGGGTAATTGCGCATCCATTCAAATATTGGCCTGATTCAGGGTTGCATACGAGGATTACGGTAGAAGAGAAGAGGGAAAGAGAAGACTGACCATCGAGTATGCGGACATTTCCAAATTGTCGTGTATCATCAATTCGATCCTTCATCATTCGTAGAAACTGAAGTTGAGTGTTGAGTGAGGGGATTGAGGAGAGGGAAGGACCTTGGCATCTGTAGGAGTGGAGAGACCATTGTTGTTGTTGTTGTTGTTGTTCGTACAAAGAGGAACGTCGGAAGGATGTCTGAATTGGACACTTTTCATTTGCTTGTGGGACATCCTCAAGCAATTACATTCAAAATTCAACACACGAACTTTCCAGCTTCATCTAAGGGGGTGAAACCTATCCGAACCTTCTCTTGAGTCCCAATTGACAAGGCCTTTTGACTTCCTCATCTCCATACAAAATAATATCCATGAATGCAAAGATTTCCTTCCACTTGCAAGAATCCTTCAATTGCAATTATTCATTTCTATTCCATTGTGATCACTATTACTTGATTCTCCTGACAATCCTCCCTTTCCACTCCAGCTGCAGATGAAAGATGAGAAAGGAGAGCTGCACTGTCAACCTGCGACACAAGAAAGTAAAGAAGTAAATAAAGTAAGTAAGCGAGTTAATTATGACGTCACTAATTAAAATTGAATTGAGCGAAAGGAAACGCCCTGTATGAAAAGGATAGGAAATGAGAAGAATGGGTGAGGAGTGGAGGGTTGATGATCGATGTGACAGTTACAATGAAGAAGAGACGACGAAAGAAATGAATGACCTCGAATAGAGAATGATCGAGAGAAGAAGACGGTACATGAGGAGAGGGTTCTAGGATACTGAAGAGAATGTGAGTCAGAAGGAAAGAGGGAGGATGAAGCCTCATTTGGATAGAGAGATTAACAAGAGAAAGAGAAGAAAGTTTTTGGTCAATCGAGAACAGGAAACAATAACAGTAAAGAAAGAAAAGAACACGAACTGAATGGAAGGGAATGAGTCAATGGACAGAACACCCAAGGTGATTGAAAGGACACTAAAGTGTGACTAAGTGGGAAAAGGATATAGAGAGTACAAAAGATAACGCCCCTTTCTTCCTGGAAAAAGATATGATAGAGAAAGACTACAACCGATGAGAGATGAATGAATGAGCAAAGTCCTGATTCATGGAATGAAAGGGACTGTGACCACGCTCTGATCCAGACACTATCCACTACAGGAACGGTGACTCACACGACAAAAAGAGTGCAAGTGCAAGGGGGAAGAGAGAGTACACAGAATGAGAGAGGACAGAGAAAGAGAGGGAAGAGAGTGAATGGAATGGGAGGAGAGAAGAGAGAAGGAGAGGGACAACATGACGTAAATTGTAGCGGCCATTCGAAGGCCAGAGGGGGAGAACCATTTCGAAAGTGAAGAGATTAAGAAAGGCACACAAGAACACACAGAAGTCACTACTGATGGGAACTAATTGAAGGATTCCTCTCGTATGAGGACTCATTCTGAATAAAGTGGAAGGAAGATACAGATTAACATCATTCAATCAGAAGATGTCAGGAGAAGAGGACTAATGAAGGAAGGGATGAAGTCCTGAAGGGACATGAGAGAGAAGATAACAGGACACCACAGCAGGACAATGAATGAGGAGAAGTGAGTGAGGGGAGGGGGAGCCCCTGAGGGAACAGTCCAGTCACAGTGACACAATGACTCACAATGAGATCACCCCACTATGGGAGACTCGACGATAAGCAATGACTAATAATCACTATTGGGAAGATACGAAAGAGATGACAAATTGGAAAGATCTTTGAGTGTCCATTGAATATGAATACATTCATTCATATAAGGGGTCGGAGATGCAAGTTGAATGTTTGATTACTGGATGAGAACGTATACTTAGCAAGAATGGATTGAGAAGTGTAGAGACTGAAGAGGAGGAAGAGAGACTGACACTAGTATTTGGAATGATTCAACGTTGGTGGGAGAATCACATGGAATGTATGGTCACAAGAAGAAGACTGATGTGTCATCCACATTCAGTCCTCCTTCCTGCTAAACACAGTATGCATCATCATCAAAGATGTAATTTCCTGCGTGGAAGTTGCGTTCCAAACGCGATTCCCCTTCTTGTTTATGATCACATTTCATCCTCATTTTTCTTCTCAGGAAACAGGATTATAATGAGTAATAGTGTTCAGGATTTCATCAACAGGTACCGTATGCAGATGAGAAGAGACTGGATTGAGAATGATTCATCCATCTCTTTTTGTCAAAGGAGACAGATGTCTCAGCTTGAGTGTCCCTCCCTTCTTTCACTGCTACTGAATCACACCTTCTATGGCCAATGAGAGACAATGCACAATGAAGAGACTACAGAGAAATCAGAAGACTACGGTAATGGTTTCGGTGTGTCAATGAGTGATGAAAGGGGTCAGGAAGAGAGTGTGGATACCCAAGAGATTCCAGCTGATGAACGGTTCCCATTGTGTGTCATTTCTTCTGATGAAATGCACTTCTTTCTTCTGTCGTCACTTCTTATTGGGAAACGAATCGGACTACTATAAGACACCCCAACACATCCAATCGATTACAGGTCAATCTAATCAATCGATATCTTCTTCAACCTGTCATGTTTGTTACTATCTGCCATCATACTTTCTTTGCAAAGTTTATGAATGAATGATAGAGAGGGACAATCTATGAACTATTTCTTATCATTCAACATGTCATTCATACTCAGAGGACTACGTGGAGTCTACATTCAGTTCATTGGTAAAGATAAAAGGCGCAATCGAATGAGGAGGGGATTCTGCTGGTGCCGTTCCTTGCAGGGGATTCCAGAGCAGTGCTCCCTAGTCATCTGCTCAGGTTGTATACCTTTCGTTGCAAGTCACTACCACCAGAGGGATGACACCTGTGTGTGAGCAGTTGATAGGAGAAATTATCAATTTCGAAAGAGGAGATATTACATGTGAGAGTAGGATGAAGAACCGGTATGTGATGTTGCATAGATTGACGTCAGATGATAGTGGAGAGAGAACAAGGGAATGAGAGAGAGAACAGAGAAGACAGAGAAGAGATTAGAGAGTATGTCATAGTGAGAGGGTAGAGAGAGCAATTCTAAACAGCTGAAGTAGTCTGATACCACGTCGGATTATGATGTACAGGCAGGATGCCATCAATTGCACTATCAACGTCCAAATACAAAGTAAAGACAAAGGTAAAAGTATTTCGGCTTTCGAGGTTTTTCACCTTGGCCGACACCCAAATATAGCAGTGAGACAGCAGAAATAGAGGAAATGCCAAGAAAAGACCAACCTTGCTTCCGCACAACCTCCTTCGCATCATCTTACTGTAGAAAGCATTGACCGAAAATCGGACGTGACCCTGATTATAAGGGAGAGTGAAAGCAATCGATAATGGTTCATTACTCGATTGAAGTCAGAAAATGGTCTGCAGTCTACAAGAAGAAGAGAAGTGGACGGACCCGCTTGTACCTGCAAATATGGATGATGTTCCATTTTGGATTTTTACAACTCAATTTACAAACTAATTGTTCTTATTTTAGTAGATCGTATGGTTAGATTGTTATTTCATGAAGAAAAGAATACAGTAAATGTCATGAACATTCAAATGAAACATATTCATTAACCAAATAAAATTGTTTTACCATGCGTGCCAATTCGTCATTGGATATTGCCACTTGTCTGTGTTGGTGGGACATTTGGGAGGAAAAGAGAATAGAGGGAGCCAGTATTCCACGATATTACAGATATGTACACTGAAAGAAGGGGGAATTGAGTGGGAGGGAAGGGGATGACATGGAGACAGGTGAAGAAGGATATCAGAAGAAGGGAAAGATAAGAAGAGAGAGACAAAAAAGGAAATTGAATGACGAGTAGAGAACGACGTGGGGTCTCCTATATTTACTTTATTGATACAGATAAGGAAGAGAGAGTATGATAAGAGAAGAGAGTACAGACAGACAGACGAAATCATCCCATATGCAAGAAAAGACCTTTTTGAGCCAATAAAGTCAGTCATGAAGAAAGAGCTGAGATCGGGTCAGACTCCTTATCAACATTCGTGACGATTTTAGAAGGGAATTTCCTCTGGACGATTAGGAAGGAGATCAGGACAATGACGTCATTAGAGAGTACATGAGGAGAGGAGAGGACAGAGAAAGAGAGAAGTTGTATGTTGTGTGAATAGACAGAGACAATCAGTGAATGAGAGAGTATTGGATAAGAGGAGAGGACAGACAACGAGAGGAACGACTGTTTTCGGATACAATTATTTATGCTGACAGAGAGAGAGTCGTTCCCACTCTGAATGATGTCATGCTAAGAGGATGCAAGGAGGACAAATGAGCAAAGGTAACATGAGTAATGATTGGTAAGGTTACACGAGGAGTAACCACATTGAAGAGTACCTTACTAGTATCTAAAGGAAGGTAATTGGAAGGAAGAGAGTTGCATTTCTAGAGAGAATGAGAGATAACACCAAGGAGAAGTATTATGAAGAGAGAAGATAGAAATAGAGAAGGGGAAGAGATTGAAGGGAATAGAGAAGACAGAGAAGATGAGAGAGTGTGTAGAATGAAAAGAGTACAGAGAACATTATGAAACAACGTCATTCGCACGATGGAAAGTGATGCTAGTGAAGAGAGTACACCTTTACAGGGGAGGGAAACTCAATATTGAGTAGTAGAGAAGAGAACCTTTTGAGGAACACTTTATGAAGAGAGGAGCAAAAGGTCTCTGACCATGGTTTGAGTATGAATATATAGAGTAGAATGATGTCATTTGAAGGTGAAAGTGTGGTCACTTTAAGAGAGGAAAAAGAGATCAAAAGGGATTGACGAGAGGAGAGAGAGGAGGAGGAAAGGTTGAAATGGGAGACTATTTATCACGTCAGGTCACTTTTTAATAGTGAATAGGAGAGAAACCCTTCGAAAAGTCATGCAATACTCTATGAAGATAAGGAGAGGCATTCCCCCCAAGATGAAGGCACTTAGGTCAAGAGTATTGGGTTGTCTATCGTGTAACACACACACAATTCACGTCATTTCTCAGATCATAGGAGGAGATAGTGAGGAGGTACAAAATGATTGGAGTGACTTATCCACTGTACTTGTTGAGATTAGTTCCCATTCACTCAGTCAGACACAACAAGAGACATAATGGCGTCATTCAATCAAGTCTCCTGATAATTACAGTATCCAACAAACGTTCTGTCTTGTTTACTGAATACAACAGTAACAGGTGAAAATGAATGAGCATAGACTAACGATATTAGAATAGGAAAACAAGAATAATGTTTCCGTTGGACGGTGTGCCCTCAGTGGGAAACATTTCCAAATGTGAGAATGACGAATTCTGCTCTTTCGACACTGCATAACATGGAAGGAGACTTGATTTGGATTGAGTGAAGGGGATAGTCACAGAGAATAGGGGAAATGATTCATTTCTACATTGCGGCAACATGATTCATTGGCACAGATGTGACAAAAGGAAATTTTTGTAGGGATAAGGTAATCTTCAAATATTTCCACACTGATTCATTTCACTCCTTTTGAGAGTACGGTAGGGTATATCATGGGTTGAAAATACCGAATGAGCCCAGAAATAAAAATGATTTCAAAGGAGTTGGCAGCCGACTTTATTGACAGACAAAGTATTTCCGAGTCTGGCGATTACATTAGATATTTATTTCAATGAGAGATTGAATGAGAATACTGGAGATCATACTAGACAGAGAATGACTGAAGAGTTCCTGTGATAGGAAATGACAAAAATGATGAGATACTAATAAAAGACTGGAAAGTCTATGATAAGCCGTCCAATATATTAAGGGACAATTTGACACAGACAATCAACATAGATGCACAATGTTTTGTACTGAAATCAAAGACAAAGCGAGAGGATGAATGACATCAGAGTCTGCAGAGGAAATGTTTGCACGGAAAAGATCTGCCAGATGGAGTGGATGACTCAGAAGGAGGATGTAATCACATCTCACACTCGTCTAATCTCCTCATATCTCCAATAGTCACATTGCACATTCACCAAGAATTTATTTGTGGGTCCAGGACAATTTTCCAGGTATATTCTCGTGAGATGTGTTCGTTGGTATATATTCTCGGAAACATTTTTGAGATTATAATTTTCTACAATGCTTTCTGACAAGTGAAAACTCTAAGTCACAGTGGTATGAAAAATGGTACGAAATAACATTTTAAACGACTTCTGCGCGGGACCATCCTTTGCAGCTCGAAATAATTCAGATTACGGTAACCTCTGGGAAGAGTTCAAACTGTTCGTCTGCTTTATGCTCCTTGTTTCCCGTTATACGGCCTAATTTCGCTACCATTTTGTCCCCCAACGCGTGTAGAAGTCAAATATATGCAAATTATAGTGCTTAATCTGTTGTTTATTGAGTGAAACATTGTTAATTTAATCAGTGTAACAAATATTCGTGTTTCAGGGCAGTTTCGCTGCGTTGCGTGCCTTCGAATTAGAGTCAGGACTCCAACAGACCATAACAATGGCAACTGAAGGATCCGCTGCCCAAATCACCCCTATTGTTTCAGCGACTCCCGCACAGCCTCGCAAAGGAATCGTTAAGCAGGTACTTTGAATAAATTCCTTTCGTATGGAAGTCGCGAAGTATCACTGCTCATTTCTATCATTACTCTCTTCATCTCAGGTGCTGTCAGGAGACGCTGTCGTCATCTTCGGTTCTCCTCGTGCCGGTGGACCACCTGAGGAAGCGACTGTCTACCTCAGGTTTGTCTCTTTCATGTCCTTTCCAGATGAATTTTTGCTTGATTAATACATGTGTGATCAATATTACCTGAACGTCATGATCAAATGAAATGCGCAGATCATGCGAAGATATTGTTTTATCATATCTCAACGAAGATTGAATGTTCAGCAATGTGACTGCTCCTCGTCTCGCAAAGAGGCCGACCGAAACAACTCCTGGAACATCCGATGAGGTCAGTCTATTTCAATCTTTTGCTCAATCTCTTGGATAATAATAGTAACTTGACCTCGGTATTTTGACCTTGGCCAACTAGTTTGATATCAAGCATTGATCGGGGCCTTGATTTATCGGTGATTGATGCTATATTCTTGTAAAATGTTGTTATAATGCTGATACTTGCAGCCATGGGCTTGGGAAGCTCGCGAGTTCCTGAGAAAGAAGCTGGTTGGAGAATGTGTCAACTTCGTGAAGGACTTCACTGCAACCTCCTCCCGTGACCATGGAAGAGTATTCCTCGGAGGAACGAGTGAGGAAAAGGAATACGAGATGGAAATGAATGATTGTCCATTCAGGCATGGACAATGCAGAGAATATTACCGAGTCTGCAGTGGCTGCCGGATGGTTGGAAGTACGACCAGGAAAGATCGCAGAGTCAGTCATTCAATCACTATCATTAGTTGTACATGACTCTGTTACAGTGAGTATACGACGAAGCTGCTCGACCTGCAAGAAAAGGCAAAGACCGCCAAAGCTGGACGATGGGCTGATTCAAACCAGGGCGCTGTGAGAGATATCAAGTGAGTATATCTTTATGAGTGGAGTAATACAAGTCATGTTGAGGTGGACGTTCACTGATCCTCGCAATCTCGTCGATCACTACAGTCAGAAGCCCGTTGATGCTGTCATCGAACAGGTACAGTTTCCGATTGTGTTGATACAGTATGCCCGTTGTGTGGGACACTTGTATTTTCCCCGAATGTAATATTTCCCCAAGCGGCCAGTTCCCTGACATGTATTTTTCCCCTATAAGCGGTTACATGCAAGTTCCCCAAACGGCTCGTTCCCCGACCGGCCCGTTCCCCGGCAAGACCTTTCCCCGAAAAAATACACAGTTTGTTCATGCTACCATACTTCAGTTAATGAAGTCGGGGAAAAATGACTGTCGGGGAACTTGCATGATTCTGACAGTCGGGGAAATAGCCGATTGGGAAAAAATACTGTCGTGCAAAATGTATGTAACCGTTGTGTGTTCTAGGTGCGTGATGGATCGACAGTGCGTGCCTTCCTCCTTCCCTCGAATGAGTACATCACATTGCAAATCTCTGGACTGAGAGCACCATCCACAAGGCCAGGCAATGATGGAAAGGTAGAGGCATTCGCAGAGGAGGCCAAATACTTTGCGGAGACGAGACTTCTTCAGAGAGAAGTACAGGTTGGTCCAGTCTTTCAACATTGCCTTTCTATTCTCATCCATTTGAAGATCGTTCTCGAGTCTGTTTCCAATGCCAACTTCGTTGGATCTATCCTTCATCCCAAAGGAAACATCGCCGAGAGTCTCCTCAGGTTGGAATTGCAATTCTTTCTACTCGTAGTCTAAGTCTCAGAGTTGATGATCAGCATAGTTTCCATTTGTGGATGAACGTGGTGCTTTAACGCCACTATGATACGTTATGTTACAGGGAAGGATTCGCGAAGTGCGTCGACTGGTCGATCGGACTATGCACAGGAGGATCTGAGAAGATGAGAGCTGCTGAGAGGTGAGTTCATTCACAATCTAGGAATCATTTTGTGCCTCAGCCAAGCTAAGGAGAAGAGAATGCGATTGTGGAAGTCGTACACTCCCATTGCTGCTAATCTTGCTGAGAAGAAGAAGTTCGAAGGTGAGATAATAAGATCGAGATCTCCTATTGAACTCATGAGCGTATCCACTTGAATGTCACTATTTATATGTAATATTGCAGGAAAAGTGGTTGAGATTGTCCTCAATGATGCCCTTGTTGTGCTCCGTGACGACGGTGAAGAAGTGAAGGTCCATCTCTCCTCCGTCAGACTTCCAAGGTGAATATTGACCATTCGTTGATACCGTAACCCCTTGATTGGTTTAGAGACGCTCAAGGTGATCGTCCTGCGATGACTCGTCAGTTCCGTCCTCTCTACGACATTCCATACATGTATGAGTGCAGGGAGTACCTCAGGAGGAAGTGAGTACTTAGTTCTCGTGATTAGATGTTCATTCTCATTTACAGGACCATTGGTAAGAGAGTGCAGATCACCGTTGACTACATTCAGCCAAAGGCCGACCAGTTTCCCGAGAAGGTTCTTTCTTTGCATAACGTATCAATTTTTAACTGAGCATCAGGGGTCTTAGGAGGTCGTTTAAATTTTTTTTACTTCCATTGGAGATCCCAGTGCCGAATTCAGACTTGCTGTAGTGTGGAGTTGAATGGACAAAATCTTGCGATTGGACTGCTTGAGAAGGGACTGAGCAAGGTCGTCAGACACAGGAACGACGACGAAAACAGGCAAGTTGAAGAATGGATGTATCATTGATAACATTGACATGTCAGGTCATCTCAGTACGATGGTCTGTTGGCTGCAGAGGCTAAGGCTGAGAAGGACAAGAAGGGACTCTTTGCTGACAAGCAGGACGGTATGTTCTTTTCATTCAAATTATTTTAAAGTTTTTTCATATATTTATGAGTTCCTTTGATAATATTACATTTTTGCAGGCGAGTCTCACACTCAACGCGTGCAGGAATTGCAGGGAGATCTGCAGAGAAGCAAGCAGTTCCTCCCATATCTCCAAAGAGGAAATGCACGGTCAGTTACACACTCTACACAATGACAAACTGAGGATCAATGGAACAGTCATCATTACTCATCTACTCTTTGCAGTCCCGAAGCCATTGTTGAGTACCTCACATCTGGTTCACGTCTGAGGGCGTACGTCCCGAAAGAGACGTGTCTTATCACCTTCCTTCTCGGAGGAATCAACTGTCCCAGGGTAAGGGTTGTGGAGAGTGGACATGTTGTGAGTTTTGTGTTAAGGGAGCTCGTGCTGGTCTGAATGGACAGCCTGCAGGTGCAGCAGAGCCATTCTCAGAGGAGGCAGCTCGATTCACGAGAAGACTCTGCATGCACAGAGAAGTTGAACTGGAGGTGGAATCTCTGGACAAACAGGGCGCCTTCATCGGATATCTGTGGGTGAGGCCTGAAGATGGAGGAAGGGCGCAGAATCTATCCGAACTCCTTCTGGAACAAGGTTGGTATCTGTTGTCTCCCTCTTTCCTTATTCCTTTACCTTATAGGTCTGGCCACCCTTCACTTCACTGCCGAGAGATCCAACCATTACAATCACATGCTTGCTGCAGAGACTCGTGCAAAGAACGCCAAGTGAGTGTCCACTCCATAGACTCGTAGATGAATGTGGCTGTGTAGACGTAACATGTGGGCCAACTGGACTGACACTGAGGCAGTTGAGAAGGAGGAAGAGGCAGCGAATCAGAAGGCAGAGAGGACAGTCAACTACAAGAAGATTGCTGTTACTGATGTACAAAGGGTAAGACAATTTCCTCTCTGATACGATGAGCAATGAATGTGTTCAGGGAGGAACAACATTCAAGTTCGCAGCTCAATTTATGGAAGATGGACCGAAACTGGAGCAGCTGATGAAGGATCTCAGATCTGCACTCGAGTCTAATCCTCCATTGGCTGGTGAGAGTCTTTCTTAATCGTTAATGAGCATACATTGGTGAATTTTTGCGATTCTTCAGGTTCGTTCGCTCCCAAGAGAGGAGAACTGGTTGCTGCCAAGTTTTCTGCTGATGGACAGTGGTACAGGTGAGAATATGAGAAAGGATAAAGGACATGATGTACTTGTGTTTACAGAGCTCGTGTTGAGAGCATCAAACACGGACAGGCAGATGTCCTCTACGTGGACTTCGGAAACGTGAGTGTCGTTTACTTAATATCGAGTTGTTTGTTGTAATATTTACGCTTATCAATTTTGCAGCATAATAATTGTTGTCCTAGTTGATTCAGTTTTCTCCTCTTGCAGCGTGAGTCTCTTGATGTGTCCAAACTCGCTGCTCTTCCTCACGGACTTTCTTCCGTTCCCTCCGGTGCCAAGGTAGGATGGAAACTACAGTAATCCCAAAAAGAAATTGTTCCTTGCAGGAATACCAGCTGGCTTTGGCTACCGTACCCAATGATCAGGACTACGCTGCTTCTTCGTTCAAGTATGTTTCATATTTGTGTTCATATCGAGGATAATTTTTTAATGAACTGTTATACTTATATACTGATTCTTTGAGGGCCCTTGAGCAGTTGTTCTACTCAGTTCCCCATGCAGAACTGAACGTTGAGTACTCCCTCGCAGGAAGTCCCTTCGCACAGGTTGAATTAAGTCTTCTTTCAGACATTGATTGTCCTATGTTGAGGTTCTTATTGACATCTCTGGTCAGAAGGTGGATGTAGGAAAGACTCTTATCGAGGATGGATTTGCTCTGGCTGAGAAGAGACGTGAACACAAACTGCAGAAGATGGTACGGTAGTCTGACTGTCATGGACACCATTCCCTCCCATTCAGGTGGCCGAGTTCCAGGCAGCCGAGCAGCAGGCACGCAAGGAGCGTCGCAACATCTGGGAGTTCGGAGACTTCACTGGAAACGAGATCTAAGACGGTGACGTCATCCAGGGAGAGGGGATACATTGAAGGTTGCCCTCTCAAGGGACTATCCCTATCTGTAGCTAACATCTTCCCATCCCCCTCCCCTTATCCATCGCTAACAATTGACCACTGTATAAGCATTTTTGTTCTTTTTGAACACGCCAAACTATGAACAGACCCTTGTTTGAAACTTTTTGTATTATGCTTTCTGAAGTGAGAGAATGTCTGCTTTCTTAGGGGATTACAGAATCTTGTAGTAAATGTGGTACAAAGTGTTGTTATTGTAGTCAAACCTGTAAAATATCCCAATGACCGTTTTACGTCATAGAGTTGGTTTACAAGAGTTTATAATGGCAAAAATTTGTATTGTTGTTGCAACATCTGACTTCTTGTTTCTTTTCCATTCGTGGTTACACAAAAAATGTTTATAGGCAGAGTTGCGACTTATCGTTAGAGTGTTTTTTTTCTTTTGAGCTTATTTATGAAGGGCCTGTGAATAAGAGGACGTAAATTATTTATTTATTGGGATTTTCTTGTTTTTTGCATCAGTGTTTTTATCGGAATAACGAGTGAATTTGTCTTTTGATGTCTACTCTTTCCTTTGTTGTTCCATTTGAAACGATGAATGCATCCCATTTAGTTGTTTATTGTTGCACTGAGAATATGAATGGGGCGGGTCTACACGAAGGGAAATGACTCGATGATAGAAAAGAGAAGAGAATGAAAGGCATCACGGATGAAGGGAAGAGTTGCACATCTGAGAGGGAAGAGACCTGTGCGAGACAAGGGGAAACAACGACTATTCAATGGTACGGGGATTGACATAAAGCATTGGTATAGAGGTAAAGGAATATGAATACTGATGGATAACATGGCATGTGGAAGGAGTTATTATATAGTCTAGACTGATAGATAATAAACTGATAGACTACGGTATCTACACCCCGAAGTTGAATCTCATCTGTGTAAGAGTGTTTGCTGCTGTATTGAAGGCATTCGATTGTCCAAGGACTCTGAATGGAAGAAGTCTCTTCATAGAGTGTACTCTCTCACCTTCTAGCTTCTGGTTTAACAGGTTTAAAGAGTGAACTTCCTCGATGACTGAGACCATTGATTGAGACTCGATCAGGAGAATTCTCAGCTGATGATTGTACATTCCTTGCAGGAGAAGGACCAAGTATTCTCTTGATTGAATGATTTGGAGTCTTCTTCTGTCCAGGCATTCGTCCCATACTTCGAGGAGAGGATACTGTAGGCTGAAACAAATGTTATGGTTGTATCAGTCGAAGGTTCAGTTACTTGTAATGGGGCCAGGACTCTTCTGACTGCAGCTTTTGGTGAAGAAGAACCGGCAGTTGAATGCAGAGAACCGTAACCGGCATTGTGGTTTCCATTGGATGGCTGAAGGATACGGTAGACGGAAGACGCTGACAATGGCTGAAAAGAAAGCATTCTTAGACTCCTTGATGAGAACTTCCATACAGATTGGGCATGAGCCTTTGGAGATCCTCGGGGGACTCCAATATTCGCTGCGATATCGGACTGGGTACGGTAGAGGGTCCAGGGCTGCTGAAGGAACATAGATAGACTAATAAGATGGAATATTGAAGTACGGACCGTTCTGGGTAGTACGAACTGTCCTGGAAGGGCCAAGGGGGAAGTTGGAATGGCAGAAGGAGAAAGGGTTGAGGACCATGCAGAGGTTGGAGAGAGATTGGAGGTGGATTGGGAGAGTCGATTGGGTATCTGAAGGGAACATGAAGATACAGTAACTCTGTGAAGTATTGATTACCCTGCTGGAGGGTGATAGAGGGATGACAAATGATAGTCTTTCCCTCATGAGTCTTTCCTTCTCTGCAGCATTTGCCAATTCCATCATCTTCCATGCAGTCATGGGGGAATGTTGAGGAGTATTGATTGATCTGTAAGGGTCTTTCTTTCTCTGTGTCTCTCCATTCTCTACACTCTCTCTTCCCTTGTTGTCTCTCTCAGTCATAAATGAGATCCGCCCATTGGATAACTGTCCAATTCCTAATGATCTGTCAGATTACAATCTCTATGCACTGAGAATTGTGTCGCGGATGATTTATGATGTGGATGATAGTCATCTCCGAGAGGAAGAGACTCACCCCATTCGAGAGATCTTACTGCCTTTATGTTGTCGGAGGACATCTCCCAGACAGGCTTCACTCTTACTCCTCAAACGAAAGATTGGCTACAGTAACCCTAGTGATGTCACCTCTTGCCGAAAGTCTTCTCTTTAATGCATTCATCAATGGCTTTTCGTGGAAGGAGAAGCATCTCTTCCAATTTCTCATCCGTCAAGATTCCATTCTCTGAATTATGAAATTGGAAAAGAACAGTCGTATATGAGGCCGGTCGTGTAAGAGTCGACCATGTCTCGGCAAAGGATGAAATTTAAATTTTTGAAATTTTTATGACTCGAGATATTGGTAATTCTTGACAAAGTCAAAATCTCACAAAAATGACTGCCAATACGTTCAATTAAAAGATAACCCTACAAACCCATATATTGTAAGAAAGCTCTTGACACGAGGAAGAACGCTATGCAAACAAAAATTTTAAATCTGTCCATATAAGGAAGTTAGTGTCTAACTCGCTTGGATGACATGTTCCGCACAAAATAAACATATCACCTGTGTTCGTCTCGCAGAAAGGATACCGAAATTTGGCACTACATGCTATATTTGAGGTCTGTCTTTAGGGGTTTATACAAATAAAACGAATTTTCTTTATCAATAACACCGCAAACGTCAAATGATTTCATGAGAAATGGTATGTTTCGTACGTTTGCGGTGTTATTGATAAAGAAAATTCGTTTTATTTGCATAAACCTCTAAAGACAGACCTCAAATATAGCATGTAGTGCCACATTTCGGTATCCTCTCTGCGAGACGAACACAGCTGGCATGTTCATTTTGTGCGGAACATGCCATCCAAGCGAGTTAGACACTAACTTCCTTATATGGATAGATTTACAATTTTTGCTTGCATAGCGCTCTTCCTCGTGTCAAGAGCTTTCTTACAATATATGGGTTTGTAGGGATATCTTTTAATTGAACGTATTGGCAGTCATTTTTGTGAGATTTTGACTTTGTCAAGAATTACCAATGTCTCGAGTCAAAAAAATTTCTGTGACATGTCATGTACATTTTTGGTATCAGCACGTGAAACTACATCGATGGGTCAACTTCAAAATAAGATCAATTTTTCGACTTTGCCGCCCTCTAGTGCATTCGCGGTTGACCCTTACGCGACCAGCCTCATATTCCCTCACCATCTGGTTCTGGTCCATCGTAGATGAAGAGTGGAATCTTCTTCGTTCCAAAGAGATAATGAACCTGGAAGGGATGAAGAACTGAATGAAAGGGATACTGTATCGTACCTTTCTGATGATTCCCATAGCGACGAGAACATTGGCAATGTCATACAAACGACGACAACGACCTGCAAGAAATGAATATACTTAGGTGTTGTGTCCATAAGTACACTACAAATCCACAAAGAGTAATAAAAACAGTATTTATTACTTGGAAAGAAACGAAAAGGTCGTAATGAGAGAAAGTCAATACAGTTTCTGGGACATAAGATAATAGACGAACCTCTACTTGGTGGTTCAAATCCTTCAGTCTCTGGATCCTTGATGAGCACTGTGGAAGCAACGTCCAGGGATACTCGACGTTTGTCTTGCTGAAAGGGATCAGACTACAAGAGGACGATATCAAACTACAAACCGGATTAGCCAGTAGCACCATGATGAATCGTCTACACAACATGGCCAGACTGTTCCGCATGCCCTTCGGGTCCTGAAGATCAAACTATAGAATAGTATTAAAGTAAGATAATTACTCTGAGACTTGTTGAGGGAGAAAAGGATTGAGTTGGAGTGAGGATACGAGAACGAGAAGAAACTGAGAATGGAGAATCTGCTGGAGAAGTCTGAATAAGGAAGGGAATGAGGAGAATGGAGAAGGAGGCATACTGTAGGATAGGGTGATGATGAAGTGGAAGGAGAAGGAATTACGAAGGATGAAGAGAGGGATTGTTGGTCCACGAGGGTACCTGGAAGGTCATTCAGTTGCATGTTTCTGCTGGGGTGGACGATAGGTGCGACATGGACTCTTGCGCTGCAATGGTAAAATGGAGAAATGTGCCACGTTTTCGTTACTCTAAAGGCGCAAGTGTCCATTTGACCGTTATGGCAAATGTCGATGGCACTCTTGTCTTTCGTCCTTTCTGTCTGTGCTCACCAACGATATCTTTCCTCTTTGCCCCAGGAGATAATTCAGTGAATGAGCACATTGCTTGTTCTACTCGAAGTATTCTGGATGGAAGATTCTCCTCGATTGCTTCTCTCTGAATTACAAAGAGAAAAATAAGTGAATTTATGGTATTTCAAACTTAGGATCTACGATTTTCAGTTTAAAAATGATGCTGGATGTTAGTAATTCTTTCACCCAGAGTCATTTCGAATGTCAAAAATGTCACTTTTTTCTGTGTGAATCTTTTCTCATTATCACTCCCTATCACTTCTCTTCCCTTCACTCTTCCTAATCGCGCGGGAACACGGAAGATGAACATGAATTACGCAATGATTTGTCTTCTTCTCCTCATTCCACACACTCTCTCGTCTTCCTTTCTCGTCTGGCGTCTCTCTCTTCTCACACTCTCTCACTCCACGCAACAACTTGCGCAATGTGCGATGTGCTGTGAGGAGGAGATAGAGGGGAAATGGAGAGAGTCCAGACAACGAGAGAAGGGAGTTGCATCACGAAGTGACAACAGGGACTAATGGAGGCGGCAGGATGAGAAAGGGGGAAGAGCTACGGTATTTAGTGGGATAAGTACAGTAAGTACCTGAAGTTCGTGCATGAGACGAGGAAGTCGACCCAGTCCGTGCCATGCATAGTACGACTTGTTTAACTGAACCAATACAATTATATGTGACAGAGAGACGATAAAAGACAAATTAAATTGGTTTAGTTGTTTCACCTTGCTCATAGCATCGAGTGCTTCCATTACATTGACAATATCGTAGATTCGACGCTTTTCAACTTCTGAAAGTATTGAGTCAAGATAAAGGGATCATCCTTGTGAAACTGACTCATTTTCTGTGCAACAGTCTCCAAATGGACTGAATTGTTGGATGAAGACGCTGTTTCTTCTTTCATTGCAGTCAAGAACCTCAACCACTTCTCATTCCTCAGATTCAAATGTGAATTGATACCTTTGACATAGAAGTCCCAGACTCTTTTCCTTCCTGCATGTTGGTTGTCTTCCTTCTGCAACAAAAAAGTAATGACATTGTCGCAGTAAAAAACTGCCAAGCCGCAGAAAGTTTTTGGTCGCGGTTTGGAAGTTTTTTTCTGTATGTACAAGGACATCTTCTTCTCTTCTCACCTCCATTTTCCCTCCCATCATCAGATACATTCTCTCCATCTTCACTCTCATCTGATTCCGTCGAGTATACGGTAGAAGTCGTGGTGGTCTGCGAGGCCGCCAGGGGAAATTCAAACGGCGTTTCCACTACAAAACGAATTGGTTACGGTAGCGTCTCCAGTGTCTACCGTACCCTTGAATGTGGTTGAGGGACCAACGAGAGGGGGAACGACAATCTCATCTTCGCTCAGTCGATAATCAACCGTGACATTATCATCTTCGTGGGTAATCACTTCCTCTTCTGCTCCCAATTCCATCTTCACCCCGTCCATTCCTGTTCAAATTACCGCCTTTGGAACGGAGGGAAATTTTTAAAAAGGAATCCGCGAAAATTGTTGGGTGCGACAGGTGGGGAAAGGTTATCCGGGAATGGCGGGAAAGGGTGAAGTATTCAAATGAAGAATAGAAAAGAAGAAGCAGAAGAAGAAGACAATCAGAGATAAGAGACAAGGGTGCCAGAGAATGAAATGAGAGATAGGGAACAATGAAGAGAAATTTGAATTCGAACGGCTTCTTCCGGATTTAGTCGTTTGAAAATCGCCCTTGGTCACCGATATAGAAGACTTGCATTTTCCAAATGAATTCTGTGATTGGGAATGGTGTCCGAAAGAAAAGAGGAAGCTGGCAGAGCACAAATGGCAGTTCATCATAGAAGGTGTGAAGAGAGACTACCAAGAGATGAAGCCAGAAGGAAGGACAAAGAAAGGACTGAGAGAGACCAGGCAAGGGGTCACAGGCTATCTGACAGGTGTGCTTGACCCATTCGGGGGCCTTACCGCGCATACCGTATCTAGTCCCTGTTTAGACCTTCCCTGATACAGTAACCACTTGCAATCAGGACTGTAAGTGTACTATCTACTATGAGTGAAGAGTGAGGTAAAGTAGAGAGTGAGGGGAAGGGAGAGGGGGCAAGCTGTACGGCGTCCTAGCTGTGAGAGAGTGTGTCAATGGTGGAGAGTGGGTAGAGAAAGAGAGTGCGGCGGGACGGTTTCGCGCGCGATTTCCTCTCTCTCTTCACTGTATCAGATGGCCTCAGGGCTTGCATATCAGCTATCTGTCACTCCAGTAACTAGATGACCGTTTCAATACAAATATCTGTTTTGCTGTGTACCTGATACCTTTCTGTGTATAATTTTGAATGTACTGCATGTCTATCAGGGTTCCAAAATCGGTAGTAAAGACTCTAAAAGTATTTTACTGTAAACTGCATTCCTTATTCGTTTGATGCACTAGGAGCGGTTATCTATCGCTAGTAGAGGCAACTGCTCCGAGGGGATTAGACGAATGAGAAATGAACTTTGCTACCGATTTTGAAACCCTAATATTTATGTGTGCCAAGATTCAAAGTATTCTCCAAAAATTTAAACACATTCTTTCAATTTCTGAATTTGGTGAATCTGGTTTGAAGTTGCGGGAATGAGAGTGTGACGGAATGGAATGGGCATTTGAAAAGAAGAAAAAGTGTGTGAATGAAGAGACTGAGAGAGATAGAGAGACAACACTCAGAGGCCATTTCCTTCAAAGGAAAATGGACCGCCGAATGGGCTGATCGTATTGCACACTGATACAGTACCCCAATGGAGACATCCTTCCGTATAGGACACAGTGGCTGTTCAAATGATGAGTGATTAGCTAGTCCCTTCTGCTACTGTCCAAGTTGCATGATTTATAGTCAGTCTGCCAGAGACGAACAGTCCTCTTTTGATTTGTGACTCCTTCTCAGCTTGTATCATTGTGACTGTGTTCTCAGTCACTTTTTGTATGACCCCATCCATCTTCTTTCCATGAGATGTCCATCTCTCCTTCTCCTTCTCTCCCGCATCCCCGTTCAAATTCACGAGGACAAATGAGGAGACAAGTCTGGCCTTGAGAATCTCACCAAGAGTTTTGAACCTGACATAGACAGGTGGCCTCCCCCAAACTTGAACCATTTGAAAAAAGTTGAGAGGGACAGAGATCTATGTAATATCTCAACTATATACGTCTACGGTAGAGATCGCATTATGGAACGATTTATGGAATTCCATAAATCAAAATAAGGGGGCATCGCTCACTTCATTTCGTTCCAAAAAGATCCAAAAATCGGCGTGAAAATGAATTATGGAATCCATAAATGAAATGGATTCCATAATTGTTACCAGTTATTTTAACCTAATGAGTGGTAATTGTACAAATATTTTTACTCATCCTCATTTCAAAATACTTGGATAACTAAAATTTTATCAATGAGACCATGTTTTTGTACTCGAGCTTAAAATATCGCTGAAGGTAACAGGAAATATGATCCTTGTACTTGTGTATCATAAACGCTCTCTGACCACATGCCTATATAGCTCAGCTGGTTGCACGGTTGTCTGTGATTACAAAGTTAGCGGGTTCGAACTTTTAGCGCGGCTTTCTCTTTTGCCTTTTGACTAAAAGCTTACAGAGTAACTTATACTAAGAATTATATACTTCCTCATGCAGCCAGAGATATCGAATATATGCTTTTCCTATAAAAGTATACCATTATGTGCGAAATAAGCGCTTTCTTAATTATGGAATCCAAAATTTTTATGGAATCCATAATTACGACCGGATTCCAAAAAGAAATGAAGGGAGAATGACAGTTCCAAAAAGAAGGGAGACCGATTTATGGAATCCAAAAAGCAGGAATTATCCATAATGCGATCCCTAGTCTACGGTGAACTACAGTGAAGTCTACAGTGTACATATTTCCGGAAATTTCCATCACACAGGGAAAATAGGGATAATGAAAGGAATTTACAACCTGAGAAATTTAAATTGTTTTCGATTCTGTTGCTACTGGAGATTATCCTGGCATTGTAGAACAATAATAATGGCAATAACGAATACACTAACTTTAATGAATTAAAAAATGAGGCTCTCGTTTCGTAATGTGAAATGGCAATTTGAAAAAAAACGGAACGGAAAAATGTCGGGAAAATTTTCAAGTTGCTCGAAATTTGGGATGTTTTATCGGCTTTAGCGTTTTGTTTTTATAATTTCTAAATCACAAATATAATCATTATTCCTTTGCTTACATGACTAATTTTTCGTACCGTTGTTGTAACCTATTATGTTTGTTAAAACCGCCGAAATGAATAATTGTTTCAGGCCCAATGGGGCTCACTAAGCAGTATCTTCGATATGTGCATGCAGGAATTTGCAATGTGGTAGGCTCTGCCAATGGAGCCGTTGCCGCACTTGACGGTAAGGTTTTCTGAAGTTGCTTTACATATGTGTGTTGAAAGGATGACCGGAATCACCGATTAGATAATACACACTTTCTAGGAACGACATGCTTAGTTTCTGCCTGTGATCACGTTAACTTTTACAACATGCGAACAGCAGAAGAGGTAAGAATGAATGTTACAATATTTAGCATTTCATCTTTTTTACAGGTTCACTCATTGGCGAATGAGAAGAAGTCCGTGACTTGTCTCAAATTCAGCAATGATAAACGGTTTGTTGATATATTTTGCCGTGAAATTGACTAGCGATTGAAGGTTTCTTGCTGTCGGTTATCACGATGGATCCTTGCGACTGTACGATCGACAAGCTGATGGTTAGTTAAATTAACGGGGGATCCGTTTACGGTAATGTGATTGCAGACCAGAACTCGTTCATTTCCTTCCATGGTCACAAGACTGGAGTGAATTGCATTGCATTCTCACATGATGGACTCTCACTCGCAACTGGAGGAAAGGTTTGAAAGAATATTTGAGTACTGTATTTGCGATTGTTTCATTTGAGGACTCAACGATTGTCTTGTGGGACATGGTCTCTGAATCAGGAATTGTTCGTCTCAATGGTCATAAGGACTCAGTGACACATCTTGCATTCACGAGAGATGATCGATTCGTCGTTTCATCGTGAGTGAAGAAGACATTCTGATTGAAGATGGGAATTGCAGATCAAAGGACACTTTCGTCAAGATTTGGCACGTGGATTCACATTCGTGTGTGTTCACTGTGTGTGAACATAAGAGTGAGGTGAAAAGATAGATAAATTAACAGAATAATAGATAAATAGTCTATGTATCTAAAAGACCAACAAAATGAACTTGAAATGCGAGACCTTATTGGATGTTATCCTTTCATTCATTGTATCGTTTCTCTTGCAGGTGTACTCATTCTCCCTCCTTCACAACGATTCTTTCCTCGTGACTGCCAGTGCAGAATTGGAATTGCTAGTCTACGATGTCCGATGGATTGATGGTACTGTCAATCTATCCATCATTGTCACAAATGAAGTTTCTCAAGGCCGAAATGCTGGCGATGCTGATGAGAATGCTGATCCTGCAGCCAAGAAGTCAAAGGAGACAAAGACCAAATTGGAGAAGGAAAAGGAAGATGGAGAATTGGCAAATGTATTAAACTCGATTATTGTCATTCTAGATTTGCCTTCGTTTCAGCCTTTTGTCCGTGTTTCACTTCTTGGTCGACTTCTTCGTCAATCGAAGGGAAAAGCACTTCAATTGGCGACTACTGCCGATGAGAAGATTCTATTCGCTTTGGTATCTTTCATTTCGATATCTCAAACATTACAATTAATTAATTTTTAAGATATTTGAATTTAATGTCATTTTGTTCTTGCGTCAACTAGAATGTTTCTAGGGCTCGGGCCAAACAATTGACGTCTATCGAGTGTACGATCATGATGAATCTTCCAAGAGATTGGGGAAGAAAATGAAGAAAGCGAGGAAAAGAGCTGCTGAGACGTGAGTTCATTTCATGTTATAGAAATGAACCAGGATAATGTTTTAGTGGAGAAGAAGCACCTACAGCAGACGACATCGGAAGAGATGTTACTGTTAGAATCACCCGTATTGGAGAATATGCAGTCAGGAAGGATAAGGTTCCCGAGACGAAGATTACTGTAATCATGTTTATGATTTGAGGTGAAATGGGCAGACTTTGCTCCTGTGGCCACACTTGAAAAGGCGGGAGGGAATGAAGAGAAAGGAGATGAGAGTGATGAAGAGATGGAAAGTGGAGGAAAGAAGAAAAGGAAAAGGACTAAGAAGGGAGGAGAAGAGAAGAAGGAGGATGAGAAGGAGAGAATAGTGTACACGGTGAGATTGTTGTATACTAGATTACGGTGGTGTGACAGGTCAGACGTGGGTCAGAGTATTGCCCATTATCAATTATTTATCACAATCTGAATGTCGGAACGATATTTGACGTGTCTCTTGTAGGCATTCATTCTGTGCAAATCAAACACAGTGAGAAGAGTGAAGTTGTCCGTTGACTTGGAGGCAGGTATAATGGAGACTTCAGATGATGGATGTCTAGATAAGGTAGGTAACTGTATTCCTCCTGGTTACTGTATCTTTTGTAGCTCGGACACCGTGAGGACATTCGAGCACTCGCTGTTTCATCCTCCAATGCAGCCTTTGTATCTGGAGGAGGAGACCAGGTGAGGAGTGAATGCAGGAGAATGAAATTGACGTGATGTTCAGGTTGTTTTGTGGAATATGCACACTCTTCGACCCGTGAACACACTCAAGGAACAGGGAATGACTGATGTGAGTAGAATGCTTAGTTACATGTTGAATAATGTCTTTGTAGGTGACTGCAGTTGCATTCGCTACTGGAGACTATCACGTCGTGGCAGGAACCAAGGTTTTCAAATTAGTTTTTTCGCCTTTATTTGTAAATACTAATTATTATGGTACTGAGAAGTTTCTTTTCATTTCCTATATGTTGTTATTTCTTTCAGACGGGTTCTCTCTTCGTGTTCTCCCTTTCCTCCAAGGAATGCGTCGAAGTGCGACTGGATGCACATGAAGGTGCCATTTGGCAGATATCACCTCTTCCTGACAGGAAGGTTTGGATTACTGTAGAATTGATTAGAATGGAAGACTCATTGAGGGATTCGTGACGTGTTCTGCAGACAAGACATGTAAGATGTGGCAGTATGCACTAGTGGAAGAGGGAGGAGGAAGGTGAGACTATTTGAACAGTCATACATTCTACTAATAGGTTCTGCATGAGCTGCATGATGATCACAAACATATGTGTTAAGCTGTGAATAGACAATGTTCACTCTGCGATGTGCTGCCAGCAATTTTAGCATTCTGACTTTGTGAAATCTTTAACGTATTTTTTTAAACTTTGGATTTTAAAATCTATAATCATTCGCTAGGAGAGGATTTAGCCTGATATCTCTTAATGAATGGCGATTGATTACAGAAAGCGTCTGTCTATTCGTGAGACTCGTTCCCTCACTGTTCCTGATGAAGCCCTATGTGTTGCCATTTCACCTGATGCAAAGTTCCTTCTGGTCAGTCCTTCTCTTTCCCTTCCTTCTCATTTCTCTTCTCTATTCAGGTTGGTCTTCTCAATTGTACAGTCTCTGTCTACTTCATGGACACTCTCAAGTTCTTCCTTTCCCTCTACGGTCATTCTCTTCCTGTCACAGGAGTTACAGTAAGCCCCGTGAGTTGTCTTCACTCGTTCCTTTATTGATTGTGTGTCTTAAGGACAGCAAAGTGGCAGTGACTGGAAGTGCAGACAAGACAATCAAAGTATGGGGATTGGACTTTGGAGACTGTCACAAGAGCTTCCATGCACACGATGAAGCGTGGGTTTATCTTTACACCTTCGAAGGCAATGGTTTCATTTTAATACGACCTTTATATAAATATTGTAACGCATATCGGCGAAAATATGCTTTTGCAGTGTGTCATGCGTTCTGTTTTCTCCATCCGAAGAGATGTTGGTGTGGTCTGCAGGAAGGGATGGAAAGGTGAATTGTTGTTCAATCCACTCATTTATGTGAAAACACCGTGAGGAAGATCTTTTAACAATGTTATGTTTAGTGAATAATAATAAAAATTAACTATATTTGTTTCCGAAATGTAATTTGAATTGAGTCATATTGATATTGCAAATGGTGATACTCTTTAACAGGTGAAACAGTGGGATGCAGTGAAGAGAGAACAAGTACAAGTACTCTCCCATCACACGGCTGAAGTGAGGGCACTTGCACAGAACAGTGAAGGAGATGTATTGGTGAGCATACTGTTACGGCCTTTTCCCCCTTCTACCGTAATCTTCTTGAGTTGTCTGCCTCTCATGATCGTTCCGTTCGATGTTGGGAACTGAGTGAAGAAATCATTGTATTGGAAGAGGAGGAAGAGATGGAAAGAGAAGAAATGTTCAACGTGAGAATTTTCGTTAATTTCAGCCTGAAAATTTTTACGACCTTTTTGATTTTGGCACTGGATCTTGCGTTACATCCAATTTGAATTTGTAGGCAAAATTCCTCGATGACGATGATGTGATCGCAGGAGAGACTTTTGTGGAGACTGGAGAAGGTATGACATTGAGTCCATTATAGTTATGTACAATGGCATCTACATTATATCATAAGTATTGTGATATGATGAAGAATGTTGATTGCAGAAGGGCAAAAGAGTGCAGTGGCTACCCTTGCAGCAGCCAAGAACAAACAGAGCATCGCTTCGGTCAGTTATTCATTCTTTTGTTCCAAAGACCTTACTGTAGATGATTGTGTCAATGCAAAATGCTCTTGTAGACAGAGCATATCTGTGAGGCAGTCGAAATCTTGAGGAAAGAAAAGGCGGCAAAAGAAGAAGACCCAGATGTGAGAATACATTCTTTTACTACCAATGGATTTGTAATAGGCCATTTTGTATGAGATGAATTGTCTCTTTGTTGCAGCATAAACTGCATCCATGGGTCACTTCACTCGGCAGTTCCTCCCTCGATCATTTCGTCGTTGACGTCGTCTCACGAGTACAGCCAAGGTACTGTATCTTCTGACAACCAGTTCATCATAGAGCACTTACAGTAACCTGGAGCGAGCTCTATTGATGGTTCCGTTCTCATTCGTTCCTGATCTTCTTCGTTCATTGTCTTCAGCAGTCAAACAGCACTACAAGATGGAATTGGCCACTCGAGTCGCCCTTTACTTGTTGAGGTTCGTTTTGTGTGGTTTATGGATTGTTGCCAACGACTCGTTGGTCAATTGCTTCCATCAGATGTAACATTTCAGAATTCACCACACTCACGTGACGAATTCACTTGAATTGCTACCTCTTGTGGATGGATTGAGGAAAGAAATGCCAGTGGGAATAAAGAAAGTACAGGTCAAACATTCTACAATATTATCGTATTGTTAATGAAGAATATGTGCGATAAAATGATTACATTATAATTTTTTTTAGAATATGTACAACTTCAATTTGGCTGCTCTCAAGTTGTTGTATCTTGAATACGAGGAAGAAAACGAGGTGGGGAAGTGAATCTCTCTAATCATAACAACAATATGTTACAGGTCAAATTGTTCGATGAAGCAGACATTCTCTATCCCAAGAAGGCCAAGAAGAAGAAGAACAAATTCTTGAGGAAGGCCATAGTCAAGGTACAGTAATAAGAGGAAATCGTACTCTATTTTCATTTCCATTATCGTTATGATTGTTATGTTTTACAAAATATTTTCACAAGTTTTGTTTGATACATTATCGAATTGTTGCTTGTTGTTAGTTGTTGAATTTCGGTTTTTGACTCGATGAACGGAAATATTTATATGAGTTGTTCATAATTGAAACAGAAACATAACTGGAATGGAGATGGGGGGATATTAGGTTTGGCCTCTGAAAAATGCATTGCAATCAGTATGAAAAGAAGGACACGATGTGTCCATTCTTCTTGCATCAACTTGTCCCTTCTCTCTCTCTCTTTCTCTTATCTTTCTTTCTGCCAGACCTTTTAGGGGCGCTGCCAGCTATTGATGGTAGAGGGAAAGAAGAGAAGGGAGAGGGTGGATGAGGAGGGAGAGGAGAGAGAGAGAGAGTAGACAAGACATGGAGACAGAAAGGGAAAGATAGTGAGCATGTCGTTGGGGGAAGTTCATCGTTAACTGAAATGGAAGATGACTCACAAATGACATGGATGCAGTGAGAGGTGAGTCCATTGTGTTTGTACAGCTGCTTGTCACAGATTTCTAACGTCTTTCCATCCTCATTCCGGTTTCAATGTCCGTAATCGGTGACAAAATAGATACTCTATGCTTCAGGGCAATTAGTAAATGTTCGTCTTTGCCTGGTCTCTTCTTTCTTCTTATGCAGAACACCTCAGGAAAAGCAGGCAAGATTCACTAACTCAATTCGGTCAATTATGTCGTTGTATTTCCGATCTTTTCAACTAGGAACTCTCTATTCAGACTGCATTCTGCTCTTACTTCGTACCTCAACGACCCTTCATCCTCCCATCAAATGCTTGTATGCAGACAGGCTGCACATAGACTGTAAGTCATTCCTCATTCCATTGAGTGTCTTTCCCTCCAGGACTCGACTTCCTGCAGCAGGATTCTCTTCATGGGGTGCAGACACTGCAAATGGATCATTGGCTCGAATTGCCAGTGCTCCTTTCCTCAATAGAGAAGACAATGAGTATGAGAGTGTCATCTATAGAGGAGAAGGAACCGAAGTGGTTACTGTACCATATGAAGTGAGACCAGCATACTGTATCATCTACACATGTATTGTAGTCCACAGCCCTGTCTGACTGGCGTCTCCTTCCATCAACTTCTCACTTTTCACCAGCAAATGCATCTGTATTCTTCATTGCAGCTTGTCCAAGAGGTAGCAAAATACCCTATATTGATATAATCCTATTGTATACAGCGAATGATTACGAACAACTTGTTGCATCAACATCTGAGGAGTCGGAAGATCAATCAGACACTCAACCGGGTCTCGTCATGGTCAATTACGCTTGTTATTCAACAATAATCGGAATCTTTTAGCTTGATTCAATATGTTTTCGTGTGGGATGGAATAGGACACAGCCTACTGAAGTTCTGTACGCATGCGAAGCCGATACGGTAAGTTGCCTCAAAGATAGAGCAACGTCCGTAAAAATCGTACATGATCCGTTTCTGTGAAGAAGGAGATCGTCATTTCTTTTTTCACGGATTCTTCTTGCGGTTTTTGAACTTTTGATTTTCATAAAATTATTGATTTTTATAAAATTGCTTGAGACGATTTATGTTCTTATTTATTTGCCAACTTTAAGTTCACTGACGTTGTATTCGCGTGGACAAACGGAACATTGAGGACGTCGCTGAGAAGAAAACGACCCGTTACAAAGTTGAGAAGTGAGTACTGCTTACTGTATCGAGGGAATGAGATTATGACTTCCTTAGCAGTTAGATGTGTGATTCACTTTGCTTCAACGAAGAAGTGATCAATGGATGTAGATGAAACTAATCTATCGTCCTTCAGCTGTATGGCTTATTGGGAGACTAAAGACAGACGAAGCAGTCAACGGCGATTCGGTCAGAATTTTTATCACTCAAGTGGACATAGTTTTCACCATTTCTGACAATTTCAATTGAAGTCATTAACGGTCTGATAAAGGTATATTCAGGTTGTATCGTGCCCTTCTTCTCCTCCTGCTTCCTATTCCAGTCTTGAAGGACATAGTAGTCTATCCACTTCAAGAGTCCATGTTAGTCTTTTCCATTACTCTTTCTACTCTCGAAGAGTTTTCCCCTAAAATAGTGATTATGCATCATTTGTATTTCAGTCACCAACTCATTCTGAAGCCTCGACCATCCTACCGTATACCGACCCGAAACCTCTACTAGAACAACTCTTTCTCGGTGATCAAATGCAGGTGCACTGCTTTATATATATATTTTATCTACGCCAATGGCGCGAGAGAAGAGGAAAACATGATACATGGCAATAATAATGGGAACATTGGGTTATGAATAGATATGGGTCAGGCTTTCACTGCATCCAATCAACCGTCCTGACGTCGCACGGGTAGTCATTGTGTTGAGAGAGTGGAGATATATTGACTGTGACTGTGACTGTGATAGTGGTGGAGCGGAGGAGACACGCACATGGTGTTCCGCGGTCAGGTTTATTGCAGCCGAGAGGATACAGGAAAGGGCTAGTGTCACGAAGTAGAATCAATTGAGTGTATCGGAAAAGAAAGAGAGAATAGAATGGAAGAGAATAAGGATATATTATACAATTACATTTATAAAAAAAAGCAAATAACTTCTAGAGTGATGGGAAGTTATTGGGGGAAGAGGAATGGGGGAAACAACTCGAGTGAAATTAAGAAAGAGAAGAGGATAGAATGGGAAACTGTCTGTCTTGTATGTCCTAATGGCAAAATGTGGAGAAGCTCCACATTGAGAGAGAAAGAATGCAATGCATGTGTATTGTGTGTTGCTATGAAATGTGGTCCCTGAGTAACTTTATTATGTTATGCAAGGATGCGGTATCCCGGGATATATCCCAACCATTAATTCAATCAATTCAAAATCATTGCTATCACAAAATGGATATGGTTGAGGAATGATTATGCAGGAATGTAACTGATGCACCCGTGGTGTAATCATCCAATCTTTCAGTCATCATCGTTCACTTCTCTTCTTGGTTGTGCATTGAAGAAAGGATTGGATACGAGTGACACTTCTCTTCATCTTCTCAGTCGACATCTCGATTGCACTCTTCCAAGGTAAGGAGTTCCCTCTTCTGATTTCCCTCATTTTTCCTCTTCCTCCCCTGTTTTGCTGGGCCTAGTCCAAATGTGAACTCCATGGTTCAATGTCATTATGTACTCGATTGCACATTCTGCAATGGATCTCGAATGACGTTGATAGTATCACATTTTACTTCCTTTCTACGTGTTATTTCATTAAGACGTGCAATGGGACGAAGGGCCTATCTGTTCTCTTCATCACACGCAGCCCTTCCTTCACTTCCATTCACTGATAGATACAAGTGAGCATTCTTTGTGCTTTACGGACACTTATTTCCACTTTGTTCGTGCCGTCTTTAACGGAAAATAGTCGCTGGCCCTTTCATTTCTTTCTCAAAATGAGATGCACGAGGATTTGTGGAGGTCGTGGGAATCAGAAAGTACTTGCAGGGCCCTTACGAGTGTGTCCACAACAACTCTTCCATTCACATCAGACAGAGGTCAGTTCATTCCCTTCTCATCGTTGACCTCTTCTCTTCAGTCAGTCTTCATTCCATTCCTCGTGTATCTCGTAGTTCCCTTCGTCATCGAGCATCTTCTCCACGTGTCATCGACCTTCCACGACATCCCACAATGATGTGAGAGACTTCATTCATTTATGTCTTGTTATGTCACCTTTAGTGGGAACGAATTCACCTTAATTGGCACTTCATTCATGGAAGTACTTGGTCCTAATGATCTCTTTTCACAATTATCACTCCTACAAGTACTTTAACAGAGTGCATGATTCTGGAGTGTGCAATGGAATCTGTGAATATTTGAGAACCATCTTCAGACCAATTCCGAGACTCGATTCTTCTCTGAAGAAGAAGCCATTGACTGCCATGGGAGCCAATCATTCAAGGTCAGATAAATTTGGTTTATGGTGAATTCATGTAGTTGGTCAATCCTCCACAACAGAAACCTTTTTTTCTCTCTTCCAATCAGAGCTCTCCTCACTTTTCCAATATTCTGTGCAGAAGGGCTTCCTTCGTTTTCTCTTCCCTTGGTCTTGCAGATAACAGTAGTCATGGGGTAAATGGCTTACAGTATTCATTTGACCCCTTCCCATCCCATTCTGTGCATGCAGAATTGTCTCCTCTCTTCATTTCTTCTGCACGCACTTCTTGTAATGACTTGTCTCTCTTGTGCACAATCAATCTCTTCTCTAATCAGTCTCTCTTCATTAGCGGACTTTCCATCAGATGAGACTTCTCTCTTCCCTTTCCCCTTCACTCTCGCCCTATCCATTCCTAATCCGATAGCACTCGGTTACTTGTAGCAGAATGAGAATGGATAGAGAATGAGTGAACGGAAGAGACTCAGACAGTTAGACAGTCCCTTCTCTCCTCTTCTCGTTGTTCTAATTCTGGATGTCTTGAGATGGATGACTTTTCCCTCCTTCACTCTCACTAATATACATGTATGTACTTGAGTCTTCCTCAATCCTCACAGTCTCATCTGCATTGATTTGTGAGTCTCATTTCTATTCCCTGATGAGTCCTTCTCTCACTTTCCATTCCCTTCCCCCTTTCAACTTTTCTCCATTATGACTGCAACATCGAACAAATTAGTTGCATTTGTGAGTGAGTGCAAAGGACGATGAATCCCTGCAGTTCAAACCTATCTATCTGGATGAACGAAAAGTGTGCTCCTATGGTGAAATGGACAGATGCGCCCGGATAATGGCGCAATTTCACCGTTATGGCGTAAATGACCGTGGTGCTTGAGTATTATCCGTATCTGCATTATTGCTGTCAATTCCCATGCTCTACTGTCTCGAGTTGTTTTTGATAACTTGTTATTGTAGCAACGCCCATCCATCGGGGACTCTTCAACACAACAGAAAGTCATCTCTACAACAGAAGATCGTGTCAGAGACAGTGTCACCAGAGAAGGAACTCGAAGCAACTACAGTAATCGAACAAGTCTGCGAGGCTACGGTATCTACTCAGGTTAGTACCATTTATACGAACTGTGGTTTATTTTATTTAATCTCCTCATACAGGACAACGCATTGAAATTGTCTCACCAGCAAAATATTTACATTCACCACGATGCATATTTGCGCCTGGTTATCCAACTATTCCGTAATCTTGCAACAAATGATTTCAGGATTGCTCACACTTATCTCAGTCGTCATCCACTCCTCCGTGCACGGTATCTCCCAGTATTACCGTAACCTCGGATTTGGGAGAAGTTGCAGAAGAGGAGGAAGGGACTGTAATTGGAGAAGAAGCTGAGGACGGGTATGTTGCTTGTTATGGTTGGGGACATACTATGAATTGGCTTAGAGTTAGTCATTTCTCATTATCGTACCGTATCGTCTTACAGTATGCCCTTCGAGTTGTCCGTTCGATCTTCATCCGCACGACGTCCAAAAGTGAAAGGAATATCAGTACGGAGACAGGAAACAGCGCCTGGTGCAAGGTGAGAAAAGTGGAAGAAGTGGGGGATAGAAACGTTATTCATATTCCACATCATTGTGAGTGCTTCTTGGAGATACTCAACTTACTTACTTATTTATATTTTATTTTTTACTCTGCCAATACAAAAAAATATGACGCCACTGTTTTCATTGGTATAGTAGGCCCTCTCATCTTTGGTCTCATTGTGTATTCATTGTCTTTCCTTTGTAGCAGTGAGCCATGTACAGTCCGTCGCAGTCCTCGTACACTCGGTACTTCGGCCAATCCAATGTTGGAGGCACTGAGGGGGAGGCCAATCATGGGAAGTGCAGACAAGGAACAAGTACCTGTTAATCCACTGGTATGCCAATCTGCACTCATTATTACCGGAGAGTGACAAATACACAAACTATAATTACACATCTTTATATTATGCAATTTTGCAGAGTTGTACAAATGTCGTTTGTGCAAATGTCGGGAAATGGCTTATTGTTAGTTGTGCATATGTCACTCTTCAATTCTTACACACTGACTGACATTCAATGTCCATCTGTCTCTAGAATCCCTTGAGTAGTGAATTGATTTCAATGTTGTTGTATGTATCCCCTCATATGTGATGATGCTAATCACTGGTGCGGAATTTTTACTTCACCATATAAGACTTCTCTCTCATGAAAGCAATGACATTTCATCTCAGTCGCTCTTTCCTAGCCACTCACAGTTTGCACAGCATCTCTTCTAACGGGGATTAACTCAACTGAAGCTCTGGGTTGTTTCCTATTAAACGATTTGTGGTACTCTCCCAATTCCTTCAGCGATAGATGAAATTTGATAAAGTCGGCTGTTTCTTGCCCTTGTTTCCATGCGACCGTTGTTTATGATTGCGAAATGGGGAGGAGTAGATGACTTTCCCCTCACTTTTTTCGTCTTTTGAATTCAATAACGCTATGCTAACCTCGATAGCTTCTCCCACATCGATAATTATTTATAGACAGCAGAACGAGTTGTTTTTACTATGACATTATTTACAGTAATTAGTGACTTTTCAGCTGCAAAAGCTGACTACGATTGAACTTCTGCAGAGGAGAAGACACTCACATGCAATGTATCCTATTGATGCAAGTCTATTTCAAGAAGGAGCAGGTACTGTTACCCTATCCTCGCCATTACAGTATCCTCACTCATCCATGATTCAGGCGGTCGTCGTCGCTCGTTGAGTCCCATTGCACTGACTGCCACTATGGCTGGAGGAAGATACGGTATTGCGGACTCAGGTTAATATTTTTCATATAATGGTAATTTGAATAAATTTTTGAAAAATTATTGATGTTGTGATGTGAATGTGTTTGTCGGTATTGGATCCATGCAAATATTTCCTGAGAGCTACTGACTAAACTCACTGCACGGTCGTATCCCACAAAGCACAAACAATGTTGCATGCATTGGGTGTCTGTCTCTTCTTCTCACTATCCCCTCTTACAATCTCTACTCAAGGTCACCACACAGTAAATGAGCCCACTCCAATGCCCGTTTCTTTCATTAATTTCTTACGCATCAATCTCGTATCCTTAACAATAGTTGTTTATCACACTCGTTATACTTTTGATCTTCAACGTAAACTCATCCTTTCACCTCTCCTTCCCTCTCCTCCCATTCACTTCTCTTCTCAGGTGTTTCCTCCTGTGGAAGTGGTCTCCTCGATTCCTTTCGTCGTG
The DNA here is from genome assembly GCA_014805445.1 of Diplogasteroides magnus. Lineage (NCBI taxonomy): Eukaryota > Metazoa > Nematoda > Chromadorea > Rhabditida > Diplogasteroididae > Diplogasteroides > Diplogasteroides magnus. The sequence goes on along the minus strand of JACMIF010000081.1, from coordinate 8,846 downwards.
GTCAGTCCCGTCGTATGCACAGTGCAACACGGAGTGAGAAACCAGCCATGAAACCACCCGCGGTTAGTTGAAGGAGGGAAGAGCGAGGTGAGGGGGAAGTTCAGATTCTCGTCTATACTGCAGGAGATACTTCTCTCTACACTCGAATCCACAAGTCACTATCACGAGTGCTCATGCCCAATATGTATACGGTATGTGAGAGATGGTCTTGTGGTTGAATGATGTCATTTCAGGTGTTCAACATATCACCAGACTGGATTAGACGATCACATTGGATTGACACCACGTGAGTGACACTACACTTGAATTGTCTTGTTGGGTGAAATACAAGAGCGCCATAATGATGAAGTGGACATTTGAGCCGTGCGCTGCCCACTTCATCATTCTGGCGCAAACATCCTTGAACCACTTTTCTCTCATTCCGTTTCGTTTCGTGGGGGATGAAATGACAAATGATAGATGTGTAATGACAAGAATGAACTCAATTCCTTGTTCAGAACTGCTTGTCTCATAATCGCAGACACTCGAGATTTGGACGATGCTGCATGGATGCAACTACACGAATACTTCAATAAGGTAAATGTCTCTTGCAAGACACTCTCTTATTATTGGATGAATAGATTTGTTACTCGTAACGAGTCTCTAATCCATTTAAGACCATAGGATGATCTCTGATTCACGAGTTAATGCATCCCTTTTCAGTCAGGCAAAATCATCTTCGTATGTCAGAACAAACTTCTCTCTTCCATTTCTTCTTGTGAATCTGTCAAGAAACAGGTACGTAGAGCGAAGTTGTGATGATTGAATGTGTTATCCCATTGAGGCTTCACTTCTTCGTCTGGCGTTCTGTGATAAGGGAGGATCGGGGACGATGAACAAGGATTTGGAGAGTTTCCTCAAGAAAACACTCAAACATCTTGCAAAACATGATGAGGTGGGGGCATTTGGATAAGAGACTACTAATGACTTTGCCCTTAAGGTGAATGAAAAGTATCAGTCAAAGGACATTGTGGGAGGACTCAAGTACACTGTTGTATTGGCTAAGAAGAAAAGTAGGGAATAACATTGAGTGTTCTAATTGTAGTTGCACTCCTTTCAGCAACTCCTCTTCTTCTTTACATGGAATCTGGTGGTGCCCATTGTGCATCTGCTGTATTCTCTGATGCAAACACTGAACAACTCCTCTCACCAGACAGTTCCATTGTGAGAGAGTCATTGGAGAGAGTTGGAGTCAAGGTGAGGGTTACTGTAGGTCCATTTGGTTACTGTAACTTACAGTATGTAAGGATGTAGAATAGTACTTTAATTGTATGCTGTTTATCTTAGGTGGAGATGAACGTGCAATTGCCAGCCCTTTCCATTGGTTATTTCATTGCGGATGGAGAGTTTCTCACTTCCTGCCAGGTTTGGTTTGGTTTGATTGCTACTGGAATTGAAAAGTACATTTCCTTGATGGTTATATCCCAGTCATATTTGCCCTTTCTAACAGACATACCTTTCAGACTCTCCGATACGGTGTCCCCATAGGGGGGATTCCCTCTCTATTCATGCGTCGTCGTGATTTCATTGCTGATCATCCACTACCATCTCCTTCTACTGAACTCCTCCCAGTACAAGTACTAGACAGGTCTCAGCCCCCTCTCTTGTCTCTCCTTACTCTAACTCTTTCAGGAACGACGCCAGTCTCTCGTGTTCATTTGACTCCAATCGATACTTTGCCAAGTTGGACACGATTGTTTTAGGAAGGAAGGTATGTTGCAATATCATAGATGACTCTTCAATGTTCAGTGCCAAAATGAATGTCTTACAGGTACTGTACATTCCTGTTACTACAACTACTATGGATGTCTCCAAGAGGCAAGTTATATGTCTCGTTACGGTAGATCTTTCGAATTGCTTATGAAACCGTAGTAGGCATAGATATTGTAGGCATGTTGATGAATGATGAACTAATGAGTTCAATTTGCAGTTTGAGTGATGCCCTCCCTGGATGCAATGGAATAGTAGTGATTGCACGACAACAGATAAAGGGACAAGGTGAGAAGGAAAAGGGAAGAAGAGACAATGAAGAGTTGATCATTGAGGAAGAGGAGGGAATGAGTTTATTGCTCCTGAAGGAGTGGCAATGTTCACATTCAACTATTCTCTTCCATCCTCATCTGCTCTTGCTAAGTGAGTGATTGAGAAGGAGTTACAGTACTCTCTGGTTACTGTAGATAGATGAGTAGTCTCGTTTAGATGTCCTTCATTCGTTCAACACGTCGTGGCAGTTGCAACTGTCAGTGCAGTACATGAATTGAGTACAATGCAGGTGAGAGATATTCCAATTTAGCACAATGCTGTTAGTGATTGTCCTGATTATTGACCGTGTTTTCCCATTGCAGGACTTTCCCCTCAGGATCAAATGGCCCAATGACTTCTACTGTAATCGATCACACAAGGTTGGCCAATAGACTTCATTTCACTGTGCCTTACAAGCGACATTTGTAGGTGGGAGGTCTCCTGGTGACTGCTCGATGTCAGGATGACGCAGTTGAATTCACTGCAGGTGAGGGATACAGTAGGACAGGGATGGATTATTCCATTGAGGAGTGGGTCTCAATGTGAGTAACTCCCGTCCTACCACTTGTCTTAATGACATGTTGCCTGACAATGCACCTGAGAGTGCAAACTTCTCAGTGGAAGAAGTCATCGCGGCCACACTCAATCAATTCGAACGTATGTCAATTCATATCCTATGCAATGAGCTATTTATAGAAACAGGCTTGTTTATTGTTATAGCTGATGATGATAGTGTTGTGTAGTGTCTGAGACTATTATTATAATAATGAGATAATTGCAGGACTGGTGAATCTATACGAGAACAAAGGACAAGAGGCGTTCCTTGAACAGTACTATAAGTACTGGTTACACACGTTAGTGTTCAAATTTTTTTTTAAAGAATTTGTTCCCTACATTTTATTACCACTTTGAAATGAAAAAAATATTGCCCCTTTTTCAGTCGTGAGGAAGTGACCCTGGGAGATGCAGGAGGGGAAAGAGTGGTCATTCGAGGACTGGATAAGTACGGATTCCTGCAAGTACGCAGTAGGAAGAATCCCAGCCAAGTGAGGGTTACGGTAGTTTGTAGTATTAAGTGGATGGCATTTTTAGTTGTACTCTGTGACAGACGATGGAAACACATTCGATATGATGAAGGGACTGATTCGACTGAAGATTAAGTAGATGCAAGTATAGTTGAAAATTTTTAGAAGTGGTATTTGAATTAGAGATACTTTGATTGTATTAGAGTAATGCGAGAATGCTACAAGGAACCGTTGATTGAATTACACTACCGACGATAGAACGAGTTGCAGTGAATGAAAACTGTTGTACATTTGTGATGAGAACTCTTTGTCTGTTTGATCTCCATCAGAGCTTCTCCAGACATTGTTTCATTCCTTTTCATAGCAGAGATTATACAGATTCTACGATAAATTAACATTTATTCTAGTGACAAATAACACGGAATGATGACATTTACATAAATGGGAATACAATAGTGGTATTTTGCTGGAATGTTGTACTCTCGAATAATTGTGATGACTCCATTCACCAATCCCCTGGGTTTTTGTATGGGAAATGAGGATGATGAGAATCACGGAATGAAAGGTCCAGGATTCGCCAATTCTTGTCCAGTCCATCAATCTTCTTCATATCCTCCTCAGTAAGAGTGAACGAGAAGAGATCCATGTTCTCCTGAAGACATCTTCGTCTCACCACGATCTTCTAGTTACGGTACCTGGATCCTAATAGGATTGGTCGATTTAGGAATGACATGGATTCCGTGTTGCACTGCCCAACGAAGAGCAACCTGTGCTGCTGTCTGAAACGAAGAGTCCTACATGGAATATCTAGATACTGTAGTCCAACCCTATCCAGTCTCTTTGCGATTTGATTGACGACGTCATCATTGAGAATGTTGGGATCTCCTTGCTTCCTGAATGAGTGGACGTGGTGACGATAGTGAGGCATCTACCGTAGTTGATAGACTAGGTACTGTACCTGAATGGCATGGAGGGATTTCCAAGGGAGGAATAAGCAGTGATGGAGATTCCCTTCTCTTTACACCATTCACGCAAATTGGACTGTTGGAAGTACGGATGAAGTTCGACCTGAGGGTACATTGTGGATGATACAGTACTCCATAATGACTACAGTATACCTGAATCATGGAAGGTTTCATCGTCGAATTCTCAATGATTCTCTCCAATTGGAAGTGATTGAAATTGGAAACTCCAAGGGATCGAATCTTTCCTGATTCAGAGAATACTGTACATTGACTCGTCCCCTCTCATACCCGCAGTAGCAGCCTCTTCTATTGCCTTCCACGTGCCCAGATAGTCTTCAGAAGAGAATCTCATCTTGTCTCCCTCCTGAATGGGTTACACAATTACTGTAGTTCATACCGTATCCCTAACCTTAGGGAAGAACTCCCCTCCCTCTTCGTATCCCATTGGCCAATGAATGAGCATCAGGTCAACATAGTCCAATTGCAGTTCAGACAGAATCGAGTCTATGGCCTCCTGCACATCAAAGAACATCGAGGCGGGAGATTCAAATACAAACCTTGGCCTTCTCATAAGAGTGGAAGGTGTTCCAAATCTTGGATGTGATGAAGACATCCTCTCTCTGAAGAGAGTATGGATAATGAAGAGAGAACAGAGAAAGAGAGACCTTGACACTCTTCTCCTCCTTGAATACTTTCTTGAACACAGCACCTATCTCCAGTTGATTGAGGTATGCATGGGCACAGTCAATGTGACGGTATCCCGCAGCGAGAGCCTGAGGATTACGGTAGATGAAGGAAGGAAAGGATTACGGTACCTCCTTGACAGATTCTCCTACGACTCCAGGATCTGCCATCCAAGTGCCCAGTCCCACCCAAGGCATGTCATATCCAGAAGAGAGTTTCTCACAAGGGACTGACATGTGGCTGCAATGGTGGTTTATGACTAAACAACTATTCAACTGCTACTTTTGATAACATCATATAGATTAGGAGAACTAGGTTTAGGCAAAATGAAGTGCAATATAAGAGGTATGAAATGATAGTCGTACAAGGTGGCTAATGATGGGAGAGGAAGGAGAATGATAAGCAATGGTCATCTTGATATGAAATGGTTCAAGAGAAGTCGATTGAGAGAAGAGAGAGAATAGTGGGGAGGACGATTCAAAGGGGAGAATTGTCTATACTACGGCTACAAAAAGAAGGAACGGGAGAGAGAAAGAGAGAGAGAGAGTGAAGGGGGAAGAACACAAGAGTCAGTTGGTATTCGAAACATCCGTTCCTGATACAAAGAATCACCTATTCGTAGGGTGTAGAGTAGCAGATAAATTGAGTAAGAGCAACATACCCGGCCCAGAACCACAAGCACCTTTCTCGGATGGGAACAGCCATTGGGAATAAGTTGAAATGGCAAGTGAAATGGAGTGGAGAATAAAGACAAGAAAAGAATGATGTGAGGAGAAGGATTCAGACATTGAGGACACAGGAAAGAAAACGTTGTTCTGACTTGGGAGGATAATGAGAATGGGAACTGGAGTATGGAGATAAGATATCTCACGAGGCAGTACCAGAAGGAAGAATAGTGCATGAGATGGACAGGATGAAGACAGTGAAGAAATGAGGAGAGGAAGAGAAAAAGAGAAGGAGTCCTTATAGATAAGAATGATAAGGGAGAACATCACACTCAATTTTACTCCTGTCACTTCATTATTTTCCTCCAACAATGAACCCTTCAGCTGTAGGACTTCTACTTATTATCTCAGGTGATTTCAGGAGCGATTTTCAAAAATGTAAAAAATATTTTCTTCAGGAGCATTAGCCATAATAGATCCTAGTTCACTTCTCAAAGGACTTCCGAGCTTCCAGAACTTTACAAAATTTCGACTGCGATATTTAGAAGTTACCAAAGGTTAGTGTCAGGATGTTTCTCCGACAACATTTCATTTCTTGAAGATTATCCATACGGCTGGAAGGATTTTGACTGCGAGACTTCGTTAAAAGAATCAGATATAAAGGTAAACGATTTTATGTGATATCGGAGTTGTACCTATGTATTTCATAGGGTGTCGACGTTATTCACATCCGTTCATTTCTGGCCGTCTAATTTCATTCCTAGCGGTTTTCTCATCCTTCGCATAGACGACTGCTAGGAATGAAGTTAGACAGCAAGAAATGAGCGGCTGTCCATAACGTCCCATTAGCGCTCTAGTGTTTCGACAAATTTTTGTTTGCCCTAATTGGAACTATTCGAAGCGTGTAAATTTCAGGACGTTCACCATCTGAGACCCACTGACATTCGTGTGATTGCAGCAGTTGGCGATTCACTTACAGTAATATCTTTTCTGTGCTGACAATGAGAGCTGAATCCCATTGTAGGCTGGACGAGAGGCTCTCTCGACATCTGCAGCAGAATTTGGAACGGAGTATCGCGGAGTGTCATTCGATGCAGGAGGAGACGATTCACTTTCCAAGAGGACAACACTCCCGAGTACTGTAGATTTCCTCCCAGGAAAATTCGAATGAATAGTTCAGATATCCTGAGAAAGTTCTCTCCGAATGTGACAGGAGCGTCTTCGGGAAGAAGGAAAAGTCCTCTTCCTCAATCACTGATTGGAGATGATTTTAATGTTGCCGTGTCTGGATCGACAAGTGAGAATCTGGATGAACAGGTTTGTGGAGTGAATGTTCTGGAAGAAGAAGGTGCAGGTGGTTGAATTGGAGAGAAGACTTCGTGCATCGAAGACAGTTGACTATAACAATGACTGGAAATTGGTGACTGTCTTCATTGGAAGCAATGATCTGTGCAAAGTGACAACGAATAGGGTAAGAGGAGAAGAAAAGGAAAGAAGAAGAAGGAGAAGATGTTGTAGACGATATTCTCTCCTGATGCATTCCATCAACGAGTGAAAGAAGCTGTGGAAACGATAAGAGATCGAATACCGAGGTAATCATTGTCTATGACAAATCTCCTCTAGTCTCCCATTGTTAATCTTAAGATCTTTCGTCAATCTCATGCCTCCATTCAATGTTTTCTCCATCAACGAAACACACCCAACAGCTGAATTCTGCACTCAGTTCCACAGGTAACATTCACTCTATCTTGAGGAGAATGGAAATCCATTTCAGTGTATCCTGTCCTTCCCTCTTCAATCTCTCATCAACTGAAGCACAATCAATCTTCGATTCTTATTTATCTTCACTTTCTTCAATCGTCGAGGAACTGAATTCTCCTTCATTTGCAGTGACTCTCAATCCAGCTCTCAATCTTGCAAAACTACCACAACTATGGGTAAGGGATTGTAACTATATTTCAGAACATTCATAACATCACCGTCTTCGTGAATGAACCACTTATGAAATATTTAGCCAAATGTGTTATTCAGGACACTCCCAACTTCGCCTTTCTTGCCATTGACTGTTTCCACTTCTCTGCATTCACTCATGACGTTGCAGCCAAACTTGTATGGGAGAATCTCTTCTCATCTGAGGTACAGTAACCAATACTTCCCTGTAGAATGCACATTCGTTCAGAAAGAGCGTGTGAATGCTCATAACTTCGGTTCACTCTCACTGGATAAAGTGAAGTGTCCTCCTTTGGTTTGACAATGAAATGGTGGAGGATCAGAATTGTAGTTCAGAACTGTCCGTATCTACACACAAATTTTACTCGATGCACAATAACGAAGCCTGCCCCTAGGGTATCTTCAGTAGAGATTAAAGTGATTGAAGGAAGAGGTTCCTATTCCCCTCCTCATTCCTCCAGAAGAACATTCTCCTTCCAGGAACATTCTCTCCTGTTCTACTTGTCATGGTTGTTGGTTGTGGATTGTCTCTTTTAGTAGCAAGTACTGTACTCATCACCACAGGAATAAAGAGAAGGTTAGAAGGGAAAGAGGATTACTGTAGTCAGGAATGAATTGCAGACTGACAAGGAATCCAACAGAAAGGACTCCATTGCTCACAGCACATTACTATGATGAACATATTTTCTGAACTCGATCTCATTACTATATTGTACTGCTACTATGTACTTGTTAATAAAATGTGTTTCATTCACTAACTCAGACAAATGATAAGTCTTTATCTCGTCAATTGGTGAATCACTTAGGCAGTCTAGGCATTTTTCCTCAATGTTTGTTTTCGCTATGTTGTAAACTCAAGATTACTGGTCGAGGAAAAATGCCCTTGCCTGGAGGGGCAGAAGCTCATTTTGGCTTGACAGGGGGCTTGGCTCCTCTGGGAAGGGACATGGGAGAGGAAGGAGGAGTTACTGGAGGTTTGATATGAGTAAGTGATGAAGAGTGTCCAGCAGGAATAGGAGGACGAGGAAGGGAAGGAGTTGTATTGGGAGTGACCATTGCAAGAGATTCCATCACTACGATTGTCTTTCCTCCCCAATTCTGAATCGATCATCATACTCCTTCCAGAAGAGATCGTACCGTTGGTAAGAATTGAGGCTGAGAGAGGATGACATCCAGCATAACTGGCTTCGCCTGAAGATACAGTATCCTTCCTTTCCACATAGGACTCCGTTCACCTTTGCCCTATTAATGATCAATGCCTTCGTTTCCTTGTCAATCAACGTGTCCAAGTCATCTCCTCGGAAGAACACTTTGTCCAGGACGAAATCCATCGCATTTGACAGCAACGTCAAGATCTGTAGAGGGTGGTGTAGTGGTTAGCATCCCCAGCACGAGTCAAGGAGACGTGAGTTCGATTCCTCACCGTGTCATCTGGTTGGCTCATTCCACCCTCGAAGAATGCTCGTAGTTTCTCGTTCTGAATGTATTGATTAGAA
>JACMIF010000080.1:60797-71112 GCA_014805445.1 Diplogasteroides magnus | reverse complement strand
ATGTCTCGTAATAGACAACCGCTCCGCTGAGATTGCGGGAATGACGAATGCACTAAAGTTACTGAATGCGACACCCTAAGCTAGATCCCATCATTTTCATGCATTCTCGTGGGGTCAGCTGTCGAAATGGGCAAAATTTCGGTGATCGCGCGAAGTTTATCGAAAATTACACCATGTAACAGTACCTCCAAAAATATGAAGAAAACTTTTTTTCAGGCACTCTGAATCAGTATGAATTCACAGTGGTGAAGTTTATATGAACAAAGTTATTTCAAAGTGAAAATTTGTACTCTCGGGCAAAAATGCAAATGAATTAGAAAAAATGTTGCACAAACACAACAGGAAGAATCGTAGCGTCGTCCCCTTTCGAATGAGCTATATAATATAATATGAAGGGGTTTGATCAAGTATTGATCGAGATATCGTGATTAGAAAATCATCAATTTTCGCAAAGTGAAAAACCAATACAATACAATACCTCGTTCTATTTTTTAATATGGCGATTTGACCGCTGTAATCTACGTCGCGGAATGCTTATCCAATATTTTTATCGTAATTTTTGGGAGATGTCCTGTCCCTACTGCCACAATCTGTCAATTTTCGTAGAATAATGCGCGGTCGCTTTCATATGTTGTATTTTGCTTGAAACAAAGGCAAATTCACGACTCACATACACGTTTGATAATAATTAACTTGCGAACATTCATTTCTTCACTGGAAACGCACACGAATCTGATTGCCAAATGAATTACTCATCAATTTGCATTGTTTCTTTAATTGTTCATCCTATTCCTTTATTTCCCCCTCACTCTACTCGCTCCCCATCGACTAACACGGTTGACTCGACAGTAAGTGGCCTGTTTTTGGCCATTTCATGATCTTTCAAGTCTGTTTTCGTCAAATTACAAGCTCCAAAGTCTATCTTTCTAATTTTCCATTCCGTTTGCCTTCGATCGATGACGGACGTCTAAAGACAGTAGTGGCTGTTCAGATGACATCATCCACCTGGCTTCTCCTCATCTTCGTTCTCCTCCTATCCACATTCTCCTTCGGTGATGATGACATGACGACGATCACGACGAAGAGGCCAAGAGAGTAAGGATTACGGTACTTGTGGGATCACACTCGATTATTACAACTACTGGATTACGGTAGTATCGATGTATATAAAAAAGCTAACTCTGAAAGGGGAATTCCGCGCCATGTCCATCACATGTTCTCCCTCTCTACATTTATTTAACAATTACGCTTACAATCGATTGTTTACTGTATTCCAGCTGCCAGAGGAAAAATCTCAGGACGCCGTGCAGCACATTCTGTAGGCAGAGAACGGTCAGTACTTCTTCCTACACCCCCCCATCCAACTAACTCCCAACTACCGTAATCTGCTTGCAGTACGACTCTTGGAACTGCTCATTCGACGACTGCATCTGCGTCAAGTTACCGAAACCGGTGAGGCCTTGGACCATTCAATTTAACCCAAGCCAGTGGACCGTTCAAACTAGTGAAGCAGACATCAGGAAAGAAATAATCGATTTTGTAAAAAAAAAGTGTATGTAGAGCTTATGAAATTTACAACCATTAAAATAAAGTATCCTCGAAGAAAAAGCAATAATTGCGGATATACCTTCCTATCTAATACGACCGCGCCGATTTGATCATTGATAATGAACTGAGTGAGTGTGAATCTCTTCAGAACACCACTACTACTCCTACTCCCACAACCTCTTCCACTTCGAAGTGGAATAATAATAAAGGTCCATGATCTCGTCATGAACACAACATCGTCACTAACCCCAGAAGCTATCACTAATCCCGATAAACAGTGCTTTCTTGCATTTCTATAAAACCCACAATCTTTCACTGCTTTGTAGACCAGAGTGAAATATGACTGTCTATTGTTTTTTTTGTGTAAGGTAAGTTGTGCTGATGTGATTCCACTTGCCCTTCATGTATCAGATATTCAGTCGAGTCAATGCAGCCGCAGGCTTCAGTCCTGTGAGGGACTTTTGTGTCTGAAGTCCCTTGGGGATATTTAGGACTATTTGACAGAAGCAATATATACAATTTTATTGTATACTCAACCCCCTATATTTTACGAAATATTTGTACAACGCACCAACTGATTATTCCAATAAGAATGAAACAGTCAGTAGTCGCTGATAGACACAATGTAAACAGACCCTTGCTCTCATTTCACCTAATTGCACAACCTTGCGCAATCTTGGCCAATGACCACTCAGTTTGTATCAAACCCACATCGCGTGCGATGTTAGAATGTTACATACCCCCATTCCACAATCTGTTTTGGATCGCATACCTTGTGCTCTGTGATCCCCCTGTCGTTGGGTGCTGTGATGTCCCATTCCATCACAATTAACCCCAGACGAGTCAGGCCATCCGCCAATGCTGTAGCTGCAGGATTCTGTCCTGTCGAGGCCCCTGACGTCATCAGCGTCGGACTTTTTTGTCGGCTGGGTCCCTTGGGGGACAGGAATCATAGGATTGAAAATAACATTTACCATAGAACTTATAGAACGTAGGAATATGCGGACGTTTGCGTTTTCTGTACAAAGAGAGATGGTCGTTATGGGTGATGAGCGTGCCCAGTCACCCATATATTGAAAAAAGAAAATAGCCCTATGTACATCATCAGTACGATTTCCACTATGATACAATGAAGAAACCCTCCGAATTATGTGCCTTGGCCCCTGTGGGTTGACCCTACAAAAAGGCTTTCCGATTCCATTCCTCCGTTGTCTGATCCGTCGAAACAACAAATGAATGCAAGGTTATCCTTCTGAATGTCTATCCTCTGTATCGTCATTATTCTCCAGAGTCCCACTGTCTCTTCATAAGAGTGAATGGTACGAGGATGAAATGGAACAATGAGACGGTGAAAAGTCGAAGCGGACAAAGAAACTGAATCTGAGCTTCCGATCGGCGTATCATTCTACAGTGAACACAATCTCATAATGCGGATCACTCTCCCCTTCATCTTCATGTCTCTTCTCATTGCCGTTTCCCAAGGTAAGTAACTTGATTTTCAGTTACACTCCTTAGCAATAAAGGCGATTTCACGAATAATATTTTAAAAATTACGAATCTTTAGGCCGATTGATAAGGCGCAGGCGGCATTACTTCGTCGAGGTTTGAACTTAATTTTCTTAAATAAGAATCTACTACATTTACGAGTGGTAAATAGCAGAAGTTCACATTTTTTTATCCAGGAAAAGAACAATTGAGGTGCTGTATCGAATGTGGTGGTGGGAGGAGGGAAAGGGATTCGTCCGATCGCCCCTCTATCTCAAAGAGGCAAATGATACTCTTTTCACTTGTACAGATCATGAGAAAGAGTCACACTGAATGAGTAGTTATTGTGAATACACAACATGGCTCAAATGATCGTAGTGCAACAGTAACCAAGAGATGGCTTTGGCTATTTTCAACTGAAGGTGTCGCTTATGTCATTTTGTTATGTGAAGTCCTTATTCTCTTCGTCTTCTCTCACTATCAGGAAGAGATTAGAGAGGTTGGAGGTTCTCTAGATAAGTACATTTGTCGTCATTCATCTCTGTTGACTACCTATCAGGGGAAGAGACACCTGCTCTGCAGAGCAGAATGACGACAAATTCACCGATTTAGAATCCCTAATTTTCATATCACATTGTCCGGGGAAAATTCTCAGATTGTGAAGTTCAGGTTCTGCAGCCCGAGCTCTCTGCTGCCTTCCCACCTGGACAGCATCCGCAGCCTCCATTGGAGGAAATGCTCAAGTGGAAGGACGAAACTGCAGCAGCCACACAAGATGAAGTAGTCTGTTTGAAATGCATTGTGGTTGGCTGTTTGACTACTTTTTGGATTATGTGTCTACAAATATCTAGTAGCCTTGAAACATAGCCCATAAAGTAATCAAACTGTCACCAGAAAATGCATACAGTCTAAATAAAGTGGATTAAACTTGCTCAGTTAGTTCTAGCAATGAAATGCTGCATAAGAAGGCACGCTTCGTTTCAGACCAACCAAACTGACCCTACTTCCTGGGGCGAACTCTCTACAGAGAAGGATAACAAATCGGATAAATGGACTTCGTTTGGAAATGCACTGGAGAAGATGCATCGATGACTTTCACTCATTCTTTTGCATTGTTTTCTTTGTTGTGAATTTCGCACTGACACGGTTGATGTTCAGTAGTTCGTTGTATTATACCTACTCAAACATTTTAGACTAAACCATCTATTCCACCATTGTGGCGCTAATGACCATGTACATTCGTCTTTCGCTCGATTTCATTTCAATGAAGTACGTAGGTAGATAGTATCTATTTGTTATGTCGCATTTCTTTCTGTTCATAATCCTTGCATAATGAAGTTATGTTTTTGCATCGCAACGCAAAATGTTCCACGCGTAGGTATCTCTACACTGCAAAACGGGAATGGAGAGTGACATTTCGGTTGGGAGAGCAATGAGAACGAAAGGGAAGGAGATGAAGGAGGAAAAGAAGAGAAGAGAGGGGAATAAGAGAAGATCTGAAGGAGGTCACTACTTGGAGGAGGAATAACCCATTGATCCATTCCTGTCAACTCACTATCTTAGCTCCTTCTTTAATGCATTTATCCTGCTTCAAGTGCTTTCATTTTTGCTCGATAACTGCTGAATTGACCATTTTTTGCTTCCATTTCATGGTTTTGTCGAGCTGCGAATAGGGCTATCGTAATCTTTGTACCGTAATATTTGGTTTCTAAATTCACAATTCCTGATACAGGGTATGCTGCCGTTGCTGGTTCTAGCGTTATCGGCCGTGTGCGCACTAGCTGATGATAGAAGTTGGACGACTGAAGAGGGCATCAAAATTGAGATCATCAAGAAAATTCCGGGTCGGTTGAGAAAATCAAATTTTCTACAGGAGACGATGGCTCGTCCGCTCAATTCGTCTTTATGGCGCAAATATCCATAGCGTTTTTGTGTTTCACTCTATTTCTTTTCTCTTTTCCGAGGAATCTCTTCTCATGAGCATAGCCAGACAGAAAACCGTTTAAGTCCCAATAAGCGATGCATGAAAAGCTTAATGAGTTTTTGTCGCTTCTTTTTTGTAAGCGATCTTACAATTAGAGAGAGAGAAGAGTTGCTTTTCATCCTTTTAATCTACTCGGTCGTAGTCATAAATACAATAAGATTCTTAAATATCACAAAGAATCTCTCATCGGCAAGGATGAATCGAATAAAAAACGAGCGCAGATAGTGAAATTGCCCCAAATTGATTGTGAGATCATCTCACAATCATTTCATATCAAACTATCCTTTCAAATAGTAAGATGCAAGATCTTGTGAATTTCTAGTGTTGTTTATCTGTAATCATTTCTTTCACCTGACAAGAATAGCAATTGTTGGGAAGAAACTATTTAGAGTATTTAAGTAAATCCATTATCTCCTAATGGACTGACCTAGTAGAAGACCGACAGGACCATGATCCTCCTATGCATAATCCCCCGGAACGAATCATTTTGAAGTATTCGCTTCAGACAGCAAGTGCCCTATCAAATCGGAACACGGAGACGAACTGGAACAGTTCTACAAGTTGACGGATAAGAGTGGAAAGGTTGTTGGAAGCAACTTCGGCAGCAAAGTGTCAGTCAATTATTTATTATATCTATTTATTTATTTATTTCGTAAATATCTGATGTGAATGGCAGTCCGTGAATATTAGATATCACCATGTGAGTAAAGTATATATGATTTTTAAAACAAATATCAGACTATGAATAATAAATCGCGTGCTACAAATGCCTACCCTGTAGTTGTTTATGTTTCACGCGCGCCATATAAATGTCAATGTCAGTTACTAATTATGTGAGTAGGTCTCTAAAAAAACTGATCAGGCTGACCAAAAAACATCAATAATTAGAATGCAAGCCACAAAGTTCAAAGTCGAAAAAAAGTTAAAAAGGGGTTCTTCAGATTCACCTTCACTCTGGGACGGGGTCAGGTCATCCGAGGCATGGACATCGCCATGGAGGGCATGTGCGCAGGAGAACAGAGAAAGGTGTTTAGTTTGACTTTTGACGTTTGTAGTTTGATCTCTAATCTCTGTACGTTGATCTTTACTTCAGGTCGTCATCCCTCCAGAGGACTCATACGATGATGAGGAAAGTGACGAAGACAGCACTGAGAAGGTTGCTATTTTGATAATTGTTTTTTTATAAATATAGATATTTTAGGGCGAGACTCTCTACTACTTCGTCGAACTGAAGAGCATCTTCCGCCCAGTGCCCGGTGACAGGTGAGTCAGGGTTCAGACTACAAAGATCAATAGATATAACCGCAAAGACTAAAGATCAAAGATCACTCTGCAGCTGGATGGAGGACGACGGTCTCGTGGTCGACATCACCCACAAGATTGACGAGGAGAAGTGCATAATGAGTGAGGTCAGCCAGTTTTTCTCATTACCCTTTCCAGAGCTGTGAAAGACAAGAGTACCATGAACAATTGCGCCACAATGGTCAAATGGGCATTTGCGCCATCGCTCCGGTTATTTTGACAGCGCAAGGGTTAATTTCATAATGATGACCCAGAATTCGCCCTTCTGGAATCTCAAGCATTGATTTATGCTAATCTTCATCTTTTGATGAAGATTAGCATAAATCATGCTATATTAGATCGACAATTTCTGAATATTTTGCGATTATCCCAAATTAAAATATATATAAATATTACAGCCCGGAGACATCATCCACCAGCAATACACACTGAATCTGGAGGATGGAACATTCATCGACTCATCGTGGTCCAGGGGAAAGCCATTCACCTTCACACTCGGAAAGGGACAGGTTGGGTTATGCATCACGGTTTACATAAAACAATAATTTACTGGTATAACGTTATGATCACGAGGACGCTAAAATATGTTTGACAACTTGCATGAATATTGAACGATGTTTTACTTTCATGAACTTCTATCTTCAGGTAATCAAAGGCATGGACCGCGGGATGACTGGAATGTGCGAGGGAGAGAGAAGGAAACTCGTTATTCCCCCAGAACTCGGTAAGATCTCATTAATCTTTGTTATGGCCCAAAAACTTGGAAGCAACTTTCAAATGTTTCATCGGCCTGATCAGTATCTTATAAATACTGTTATTATTTCCCACGAGATTAGAAAAATTACAGAAAAATCTGCTGTAGGGCCATTTATCAAAACTTTTAAAATGCGTTAAGAAGATCGTTTAAATATTAGTAAAAATTTATTCTTTAGTATTTCTCGAAACAATCACTAGGCATTTAAATGACAATAAAACGACATGCGATATACGTATGTTGCATTAAATAGCTTACAATGCGTTTGTGCCTGGGTGTACTCAACAATTTACAGGATACGGAGAGGCGGGCAGGCCCAAAGCGGGGATTCCACCCAACGCCAATCTGCACTTTGACATTCTGTTGGAGAAGCTGGTCAAACCAAACAAGGAGGAGCTATGATAGGGAAGGGAAGGGAAGCATCGATACGGGATTCATTGGCACTTCAAAGTGTATTTAAACAAATAAATAATATACTTCCTCTAGCTTCTGTGATTAAGGGTCAAACAGATAAAGCATTATTGATCAAAGAGGAACTGCAAGTAGAAGGGAAAGGAATCCAGACACGTTAACTTCATAAACAAATGCCCTTTTATAGAAGACTAAATAATCGGGATTCCCTTTTAGACAAACGAGTAAGTTTCACATGCATAATAGGCAAGAAATGATTATAAGATTCAAACATTTTGCCTCTCTTCAAACTAGCTTATACTACGCGATCCGTAATACATGAAAGAGGAACAATACTTTAGTTATTGAGTGAGTAAAAGTAAATGTCAATCCTAACGAACTATGGAATGTTTCGGTACTATCCGTGGGACTAATTCACGGATCCCAGTAGCTCCGCCGATTCCACTCATCGTTCCATGGCTGATCATTCCAATCACCGCGCCTGTAGTCATCAGGGTGGGGTCGGGGAGGACCCTGAAGGGAATACCTAATCGACGAGTTCGTCTTGTCTTTGGTTACTGTACAACTTTTTTTTACAGTAACCGAAAATTTTTTTCAAAATGGCGAATAATAGTGTAGTCTTCACTACGCCAGTTCTGTATCTTCACCAATACACTCGATAAGCTTAGATTTTAAAAAAAGGTGACAGGGTCAGATTAATGCAGATAATTAGGCTAATTGCAAGCACAAGTAGATAGTCTCGCTCACACTAAAACTAACAGAATTTAACTGACGGACTAAAAACTCACAGCTGGCAAAATATGTGCTGTTGGCGGTGGTCCTCTACCGTAATCTCCATGATGCGGGGGACCGTAATCGATCGGAGGCAGTCCGAATTCCCTATGCGGTGGTGGGATGAAGTCCCGTTCCCTGTCGTAGTAATCGTGTCGCAGTGGGGGAGGACCAGTGTCATAGGGAAGAGGACGAGGATCCCATTCCACTGCAATGACATCATATCATTATTGAAGGCATTGCAATCACTGTGAGCTCGATGTCAGTAACTTCAATAAAAATCGCCGAATTGCACAAAATTAACACCTTTACGAAATCGTTCAAGTATATCTTACATACTATAACAATCCGCCGAATTACCGTACTACCGCCAAGTTACTCTCAGTAGTTACAGTAACCCACTTATAGGAGTGGGTGGTCTTCCATAGTGAACAGGCGCTGCAGGGCGTCCGTTGTTCCACGGCAGGTCCGTGTCGAAATCCTCGAAAGGGGGAGGGCGAGGATCGTAGATCGGGTCAGGTCTGCAACAACAATACTATTGTATTTGTAGAGTCGACAAACTTCAAATTCCAATCATAACAGTCTTTTTCGTTAGAGCCTAACAGTCATGTAAAAGGATTGATTGCTAAAACCAGGCCATTATTCTTCTTACAGATATAGCAAGTTCACAATATACATAGTTTGCTAATAATTAGGGGCGTCATACAAAACCTTGTCTCACTTTTACAGGAGAATGAAACCGTGAAAAGAGTACTGTACGGACTATGGTACATTGTATACGGTACCTCGGTGGTGGGAGTCTCTGTGGTGGTGGTCGATCATCCCAATGCGATGGTGCGATTCGATCTCGCAGCTCGGGTGGCACTATCATACCGGCTGCTGGCAGGAGATTGGGAATGGGCTAAATATCGTCAAATTATAAAAAAAATGAATGAAATACAGTAGTATGTTAATTTTAAAAATAAGATTTTGATAAACATGGGCAAAAAAAACTGTTTCATTTCACGTGGTATTTAAGGAATCATTTTTCACACAGCGAGTAACGGCAAAGATCATTCCAGTCAATTGATCACCACGTAATAGCGTCATTGAAACACCAAATCACCTTTCGCTCGCTTCGTGGGAAGAAGTTCCTGGAGGAAGGAGAGGTCACATGTCCTGCCACTGGTCCGTTGTACGGTACCACCTGTGGAATACGGTATTAATACAAAAACGAAATACAGAAAATATGAGAAGCTGTAGTATCCCATGTATATAGAATATCGAGAGAGAAAAACGCTGTATAGGAGATCAGGACTTTGACTGGTTACTGGTTCCTACCAGGCCTGGGCGGCAAAAAAAATTTTCGGCAAATTCGGCAAATTTCGGCAAAAATTTTATTTTATTTTCCCATATTAAAAAATTGCACGAAGCTTTATTTTTTCATCATAATGATTCAGATTCTAGTTTTGTATTCGATTCTGACTGTTTTTATTCATAAGAAACTTCTTCCACTGTGTTGAGCCTTTCTACAGAAAAACCTGATTGGTTTTGCGTCAGCCAAAATACATTGAAAATTGGAAAGGATGAAGCATTACAGTCAGATGCTGTTTGAAGTGTTCATGGGATTATCTAGCTTCTCGCGATTACTATGATTTGTGATTCAGAATGTATGATGTCTATAGCCAAACGTTGAACTCATCGACATGTGAGCATTCTTCAAGTCGTTATCTACAGTACCCAACCGCCTACTACAAGTATTCGTCACAGTATACCTTGGGCTTCGGCGTGGGATGGAGCACAGGGTACGCGGGTTCGTGTGCCGTGGAGGGCATCGGGTCATTGGAATTCAGGACCTGAAATGATGGTCTTTAGTCTTCATATCCTCCTCTTACAGAGCACCAGCGTTTTACTCAAATTGGCTCAAGGCAGATAACATTATTGTACCAACTATACTACAGGGTGCGCCATAATTACCCGAACTCGTATTATCGATGGTATATCAAGAATATGAAAGCCTATGATCATATCTTATTTTATAGTGATAGTAGGGTATATGATCCTAAATTCCCGCGCACTTA
>JACMIF010000080.1:30335-47641 GCA_014805445.1 Diplogasteroides magnus | reverse complement strand
GGGGGTAACAGCTTTTCTCGGTCAACCATACAATGTCACTCGTAGTGGGTGTAATGCTGAAAGAAGCTTAGATGGATACAAATTGATTGTGGAAAGAAGAAGCATTTTCGGAAAGTAATTGGTGGGGTTTGAAATGCACACTGTGTGGCAATCCAATTTTCGTCTTTCACAGCTCAGAAACAACAATTCGGGATAAGAATTACAAAAATAACACAATGATGATGGGATCGAATGCTTGACTGTAGTAATGTGTGCAAATGATTGGTTTGTCTTTGCAGTCCAGCTACTGCCCTTCCCCTGCCCAATCCTCCCTCGTGTCCTGGATTCTGCGGTCGAGTGCAGTACAATGCGACAGCATACTCGGACTGCGAAGTGAGTCTCTTGTGTCGAATGATATCCTTTATTCAATGCCCGATGGAGTTAACTTTTTAATGTGATAATCCTGTAGGTCAGCCTATTTGAATTAGTTTCAGTGCTTTTTGTACCATGGACACGAATGCGAAAATCAGGCGCTTTTGCACCTAATGCACATTTCATAATAATGAACGTGGAAGTCTTTCTGATCAAATCCCTTGACGGCATTCAAATCATGCAGAACTCTTTGCATGCGATACGGTATCTGTTAGGCGTTTACGGTTCGCTAGCTATTCGTTATGAAGCGGCTGATTATATCACCCAATTTTTCAACGACTGCTTTCGTCAACTATTTGGTGTTTCTTCCTACTTCGCATCGATCGATACTTCCCATGCAGGCCTGTCCATGGGGTCATCGTTCGTCGTCCCATTTGTGGTGCAGTCCGTGCAATGACACGGTGCAGTTGTATGACTGGCTGTATCTCCTCTTCGTAGCCACCCTTCCATTCCTGTTGCATTGCAGTCATGTGCACAGGTTCACGCCTCCCACCAAGTGAGTTGTTTTAATTATGTATCACTAATGAAACAAATACTTTATCATTAATGAAAACGAAAACCTTCCTTTTACTCTCCACATCTAATGCTCATGAGCTCCAAATTACATTTCAAAAAATGATTGAAAGCTCGAGCTGACAGAGTTAAGAGTTTGTAGTTTGTCCAGGCACATTATGCTAATAATGCATTTCCAATTCATCTAGGGTTAAGAAACCCATCGCCAACTTGAATGTGCCTGATGGCCTATTTCACAACATAGATGTTTCATCACTACTTCTGTTAAAAATTAGAGAAATTCTTTAAAATATAGTAATACGTTTAGTCATGCCCATTTTTTGATGTGTTCCCTAAATGTGCATCTTATTCAGTCCTCCATGGTCTCAATGGGCGGAATTCGCGTGTTGTGCTTGCGAGTGTGCACTGGCTGCTATATTCTCACTACTCGTCTTCCCTCCAAGAGGACAACTGGGACTGGTCGGATGTGGAAGGTCACGGTTGAAGCAATGGTCAGTACAGTGTGATCTTTGATCTTTGAAGTTATGGTTGCTTCCTAACATCTGATCGGGTTTAAAAGGATTTTAAGAAAAGTAGAGAAAGATTCACTAGAGAAAGGTGTTATCCATTTTCCATAGCCACAATATTATGTATCTCGTTTGTTTGAGCTGACTATTTGGGAATATGTTACCACAATTCCCTGATTTCCGTTCAGGTACCCGTGGCTGTACAATCCCGTGTTGAAGTTTGCCCGCACAATGTCATGCACATACGAGGTCGTCTTTCCACTGTGAGTGACGACTTTGAGCCTTGTTAATTCCGACAATTTGTCTATATTTTCTCAATCTGAATTAGCCTTTCCCGATTAGGAGCATACATGGACATGTTCGTGATTTTATGAGTGATAAAAACGCGATACCACCCTGCAAAACTTATTGGGACCACCCTGAAGGGAAAATGGTCAATATTCGCGCTAGAATTGAGCCGTTGTTTGCCCATGTATGATCTTTCTCCATTAGAGTGATGCTTAGGAGGGAATGTTCTCACAGGTTGTCCCTTTTTTCAGATACAGTTTGCCATTCGTGTACTTTCTCTGCTGTCTCATCAACATGGTCATCCTACGGACTGTCCTCTATTCTACTGTTCTGGTATGTCTTCATTCATTGAATTTTACTTTTCGCAGCGATGGAAAAACAAATGTTTTTTTTGGAAGTTCCGCCCGATTATGTAGTGCGTTGTCTACATTGAAAGGCCTGGACCATTCTTAATGTCGCGACGATTGCCTTATCATATATTTTTCATATATTAGATTTCTTTGTGGATGTCAAATAATGGTGATTACCATATTCCTTTGCAGAAGAGGCTGCGAAGTCCCCGTTCATACTACGCTGCACTCTTCACTCTGCCCATACTGGCACTCGGCAATTCGTTCCTGGTGAGTGGAAGTTTCTGAGATTATATTAGTATTGGGGATGCTATGCAAGCTATTCCTCGTCCTGTTCTTTACCCATTTTCATGCAGCACAACCAGTTACATTCACGTCGGTTAACGTTTATGTTAGTGCTTATAACAGTCGTTTCTGATGTGTTCGTGTAGCTAATGTTGTATTAGTTTTGGGGGTGCGTCGGTTATTTGTATCATTAGTAGTTTCGCGGTATGGTTTGCGTGAAAAAGTAAATGAATTCATTGATGATCTCTCTTCTCTGTTCTATGAGTGTATTGAGATGTGGACAAGTGGACATCACCTCTCCTCTGATTACCGTATCACTTTCAGTCTGGCATTCTCCACGTGGGCTTTCCCTATCTGGTGGGAATGTACTCTATAGCAGCCAATGCCATTCATCTTGCCTGTCTCAAGCCCATCTCGAAGGGCGATATGCTCAAGAAGATTTCGGCTTCCAGCAAGGTTGGCATCTGAATCCTACTTTTGACAATCCTATGCATGGCTCATACATCAATAGCCACTACTAAAAACACTTTTCTCATATAATTTTCGGTTTATTTGTGTCATTTAAAAAAATCTTACATAAACCAGCGGGAGTTTTGCCAAGGAGACTTGATATAGGTTGAATTTTCAAAAGAACTCAATGGTTCAATGATTTCCTACAGTAACCCATTTCTTCCCCAGAACGTTGCCTTCCTCGTGGTGAACTCGCTTCTACTGGCCTTTGCCATCATTTCACTCGGTGTGAGACTACACGATGCCCCCATCTCCATTCCTCTCCTTTCCCTTGTCCCCATCCCGCCTCTCTTTTTCATCCTCACTTCAACCCTCACTAGTCCTGTCGCTGTTAGATGGCCCGTCCAATAATCATACTGTAACCCCTATTGTGAATCGGTTCAACAGAACGTTGTTACGAAGGTGATAGAAGTCGTGGGTTTCGATTAAAGGTCTCTGACCCCAGTAGTAGTTGTATGAGTCCCCATAGTACCTGTATTAGCTGGAGAGCCTGTACCAAATATTTATTCTTGACTGTTCCTTAACCCAAGTCCATGGAAGGATCTTTTTTTAACGTTGAAGTACGATAGCTTATTTTTCTTAAAACTAATATTTATTCTCTTTCTATACTATTATCCAAACGGTGAATGCCAGTTGCCGGTAGTTGAGGATTTCTCATTCATGTCCTTCCATTCTCTTTCTGCTTTTCGCTGTTTCCCACGCAGACATTCCACGCATTGTACAGTAATCCTTGCCATGTTAGTAGTCTCTTTCCTCTTGCATTTGTTGGCATAACGCAGTCCCTCCTCCACATTAGTATCATGGGTGTCTCACTCAAGAAGCACAATAGTCAAATCAAACCTGCAATCGAATTGCTCACAAACTGATTGCAAATTGACTTTCCACTCTCTCTGGGAACACTATTTCAAGAGAAGGACCGATTTATTCATTGCATAGCATGCAATTGTTGATGATTAGTCTGGCTGAAATTAGGAGCTTCGTCGACGTTGAAATGGCTCGCTCTTTCACCTCTGGTGAACTGTGATACGGTTTGAAGACATCTCGTACATATTGAATGGATAGAGTATTGACAATCACAGCGAATAAAGACTTTTCAGAATTTGATTTAATTTGAGAGCTGTTGGGTGGTTGTGAAACGTATACCGTCGTGTGTGAGTACCTATGTTCGAGATGCAAGTGGCAGAGGATGCTCATATAGTTTGGCAATTATTTGCACATGTGGAGGCAATTCGGCTTACTGTAAGCAAAAATTTCGCGCAACCTCGGGAAATGTCACAAAACGCTACATGATGATTCACGTTCTTTCATGATTCGTTGTATTTTGTTGCAATGGACATGTTTTAAATGGTTACCTCTTCTGCCTGTGCTGATTCTGTCCCACTGACAATATATTTACTCTTGTTGTCTTTAAGATGGCCTCCCCTCAAGAGAGGATGAAGTTCACGGAGGCGGATGAGAAGGCAATGGTCGAATGGATTTACGAGTGAGTATTATCAGGAAATATATATATTTTCATTGTCCTTTGACATCGTTCATAACTAGAGACTGCTAGAAGCAAGGATGTGAGTATCATCGTATATAATATGACCTGTTTCACATCCAAAAACGGTGTTGTGGACTTGGATTTAGTGTAAGAGTTCCATCATTTTTGTATCTACGTAGTTTGGCAAGAAATGAAATTTCACTTGGTGCAAGACTTACATGTGCATTGTTTAATCAGGCTAATACCATGATAGAGGAAGGTGTTTGAACAGCGATGAGCATGTTACTGGGAAGTATAAGTCATCTGAAAACATTGTAAATTTGGCTACATTCCCTTGACAGTGAATGACGTTTTGCGTGGCCCCTGGTAAATAGCAGTCCGTACTCGTTGTATTCGAGGTGCCGTCATTATACACTAGGTACGTACAGTAATATGCATCTTCTCCATAAATGTCATAGCTGTCCAGTGAAGATTGATTGTTCAGATGTCTGCAGAGGTCGGATGCACTCAGAGAACATGCAGCAACTCCATCTGGACTCAAGGTTCGTACAAATGGAGTAGTTGATTGGGTCAGAGACGAGATCAATCTCTTTCCAGTCCTGTATCCCGACTGAGAGACTCATTCTTGTGAACTTAAAATCAGATGAGGGACCATGAGTGTCACGTTGTCCTTATCTTTTTTCGCTCATTTAATTGAGTCGCGACTTGTTTACTACATCATTGAAGTAATTGTCTCTTTGAGATCTGGGAAGCATTCGTGAAGACGAAGCGCACGAAGCACGAAAAGCCAGCGAGTCTACAGAGCAGGTGGGAGAATCATTTATCACCCCTTTGTCTTACCAGAGGGCATGGACTGTGGAATAGGCGCTCTAGTGTCGGCAGTACTTTCCACCCTGACTATCACATTGTCTCGAACACAGATGAGGAACGATTGAACCTCGAATATCAGAGTGATGCAATGCTTTGTTGCCTTGAAACTAGACAACATTGACAGTTCAATCAATATTTATTTACCCACTGTGGCCGATCTGAAGATATTTCGTCGAGGATCACGTAGTTCATGAGACGACGAACGGAGGAGGCCCTTCTCTTGCACATTCTACAGATATCAGACTACAAAGATCAAACTGCAGACGTTGATGAAGTCGGTGACGACGTAGATGCGATCGTCGTCGGTGATGCAACTGACGAGAGGAGGAGAGGCAGTGAGGTCAATCTGTAGAGGAAGGCCAAAGATCGAGCTACATAAACCTAATTACGACCTCCTTTTCGTCCAGCCATTTCTTCTTGGTATTAGACACTCGACAGGGACTAAGAGATCAAAAATCAAAGATCAATCGCAAAGGATCATCTACCCGTAAACGCGATATTTCTTCGCCTGTTGTGTGATGAAGTCCTTCAGATGTAGATCCTCTGGCATTTCCGTACGACGAACACAGCAACGTTGAAGTCTCTGTAGTTTGATCTTTTACCTCTGCTTATCATTTGTTGTTTGATCTTTGATCTTTATAATCTGAAAACCTTTTTGTCGCCCTCTTGTAGACCAAAAGCAAGGAGCAGTTACACGCGAAGTTGACCGACTTACTGTCAACGGACTCGGGCGCTGCAATGGGATACTGTAGGCTCCTGAGATGAACCGCGACGCATGAGGAGACGCGTCACAGTCTTCGCTTACATCCTTCCCCGGCCTTTTCTGACTTCTCAGATTTCTCAGACTTGGGCGAGTTGATGTCCACTGTGGGAGGAGAGGCAGCAGCAGGGGGAGTGAACGACGGAGACTCTCTGTGCATGAATCAATCGATAATGAAGGGATACTGTGATCCATGCTTGATTATATTATATGTTCATGTGACCGATGTTAAACGTTGATATGGTAATCAGCAGTGCTTACTGAGTGGATTTGCGTCTGAATGATTGAGATTGACATGTTTACTTCGAGTAATGGTGACTCTTTTCTTGTTTTCGTAGTATCCTTTGAAGCAACTTCTTTTGAAGTTTCCCTTGTATGTTCCCTTAACGTGTCTCGAGAGGAAGATGAGCCATTCTGAGGGATTACGGTAGCATCCTCGTCGTGGGGGATCACCCATCGCTAGAGATGTACTGCTTCTCATCTCCTCTGCCTGTTGCCGTAGTCCTTCTTTGTGCTATTCCATCATCGCTTTCCTTAATCAGGCGATCAATTGGCTATCGATTGATTACTGTACCGTAATTGCTCCTGAAGAGACGCCGGTGCCTGAGCCCTTCCATTGCTGTTGCCCTTACTCAATCGCTACCGTAATACCAGATATTCTGGGTGGGAGTACCTGTCTTCGACAATTCGACACGTCAGAGTGAAGTCGATGACGCGTACCTTGGTTCCACTAGAAGGATTAGACGAACGAAAGTGAATGTACCTTGGTTCCACTAGAAGGATTAGACGAACGAAAGTGAATGAGTCATCAATGCGCATAGACAAACAACGTTCCACTTTGGTTTCGATAGCGACATCCTA
This sequence comes from Diplogasteroides magnus, assembly GCA_014805445.1. Taxonomy (NCBI): domain Eukaryota; kingdom Metazoa; phylum Nematoda; class Chromadorea; order Rhabditida; family Diplogasteroididae; genus Diplogasteroides; species Diplogasteroides magnus. The sequence continues at coordinate 40,804 of JACMIF010000080.1, read as the reverse complement.
ATATTGAGCAGTATTTGATCATGGTCATGGCAAAATAGTTGGTTCGTGCCCCCTCTTGTTATAATAATGAGATCTCTAAATGATTTCATCCATGATTGTCTTCAGATGGTCGAAGCGTATCCGTTGTCGTCTATTCGATGTCATTGGAGTGGCTCCAGATCAACTGCTCACCGTATACAAGGAGTGCTCCATCCCGGTGGAAAGGGATGGAAAGAAGTTGTAAGTTCTTGTTTATTGTTGGAACCAATCGGAAATAGGTTTTGTAATCACCTAAAATATCTTTAGTGATTTTTATGATTGATTTACAACACTCCCATCAGGTGTAAAAGACCTAAAAGCATTATGTATTTGAACTTGAGTAGTGTTCATTAACTTGCCGTCTGATTGTTCAACGCCTTTGCGTTTGGTGGTTAATTCCAGGTATTTACACTACATGTCATTACTCTTTCTTATCTGATTTCAGCCTAGCTGCCAAGTGTACATACTGGGACATCATCTACGTCGGGGATAAGATCATCCGATTCCATCGGAAGCCCGATTCCATTATTCAACAGGCACTCAGGGCAGGTACGTTGCAGCAGTGAGGCCAGAATTTGTGAGGTGTGATTACTAGGGTTCCCTTATCAATGCATTTAGTGCATTTATCATTCGTCTTATATCCGCGGAGCGATTGTCTATTCATGCGATATACAATTGCTCCGCGGAGGTTAGATGAATGGCAAATGCACTAAACGCACTGATAAGGGAACTATAGTGATTGTCGTGACCACATCGCGTCTCTGAAGCGTCGCGGTCGAAGTTTAATACTGTCAAATACGACATTTTTTTAGGTCAAAAGGACCGAGAAGAGCGGGAGGAGCAGCGGAGGAGGAATGAGATGGCGAGTGTGATGGGAGAGGAGAGAATGGAGATTGAAATGGAGATGGAGAAGGACAGAGGTGAGGGGGATACGGTATATTACGATTGTTGATTATCTATTGCATGGGCCATACTGCATACTAATGGTTGGGGGAGATTACCGTAGTTTATTTGACCTGATTCAATCGTGTGTACTTTTCTGATTAGCAGCAAATGTTTTTGTTGCGATCATTCGCGTTCACCCATTGTTTGAATACTGAAAACTTGTCTTTTATTATGTGTGTGAAACTTACAATGCGAGTTTCGTTCTAGTCCATTCGCTTCAATCCACTCCAACGAAGAAGGATGGCAGGCAGTTCGGGAATGGAGCTGTGGGAGATACACATGGGAAGGATGGGGAGGAGGAGATGGAGGAAGGGGACAGCACTGTCTATGTCAGTCTTTTCATTTACTTGTAGCATAATTTGGGGGCACTTATACAGTTCATGACCCACACCTCTCCCCTTTCCCTGTCTTTGCAGAAGCTCACGATTGTATCTTAGGAAACGACCGATGACAGAATCATGGCAGAGTACTCGCATCTAGAGTGTTTGAGGAAGAGGTTGTCTGGAATCCGAAGCAGGAGGAGCGTGGGAAGGAAGAGTATAAAGGTAAACTTTTTATACTTTTATATTAAAGTTCCCGTCCACACAAGGGAAACATTCAAATGCGCGTGCAAATCGAATGTTTACCTCAAACTTGATAAACTAAACCGGTGAGAGAGCAACAACGGCCGCCTCCTACCCCCTCCGCGCATCGCAGACGTGCCTGGTTTCAAAGGGTAGGGAGAGGCGTCGGAGCCGCGATCAATACTGCACAAAGCTACAGTACCGCGTTTGAATCGCGCACGCTTGCAAGGTGCAAGCACTCGATTTTGCACCTTTGTCTTACGGCGCAAGTGTCCAGTTCACCACTATGGCGCAAATGTCCATGGCGCTCTTGTCTTTTATCATTATAGACCAGGATTGCATTCTTATATTATGTCATTGTTGAGTGGCCGAAGGAAGGACCTTCTGAGGATGGAGAGAAGGAGAATGAGTGGATGGTGAATAGGAGAATGGTGCTTGAGGAAGGGGAAGAATACAAGAAGATTCCTGATGACAGTGGTTAGTCATATTTCGACTTGGACCTCATTTCTGTGGCATTTAACTTTCACAGTTGGCATTATAGAATTCATTAGTTTTATGGTCAATAACGAGTATATCTGTTGTCAATTATTTGCAATAGTGTGAGTATAAATCATTCATATATCATTTCGACTTGGACCTCATTTCTGTGTATGTATGTATGTATGTATGTATATATTGGCAGTATGATATCTCCTTTAAATTATCCTTTCTTGATTTCTAATCGGAATTCTAATTGAAGACGACGTTGTGCCTGAATCGCAATGGGACGATGAGAGGAATGAGAGGAGAAGGGAAGGGAAGGCGAGAGTTGGCGAGGAAGGAAGGAGAAGAGCCGCTGATTCGATGGAGTCAATGCAGGATAAGGGTGGGTGGGTTGTATATCATCTTGATATGTTCTTTCCTTGTATCTCTTTTAATTCAACAACATCAAATACACTCCTTTTGTTTAGAAAAACCTGTTGTTCTTCATGTGGTGGCTCATCAGCAGTATTGATTGATGACGTCATAGTGATCAATCGGGTGGACGACATGAGCGTCATGGACATTTGCGCCATGATGATGAAATGGACGCTCACATCGTGAAAATGACGATAACGATGACGCTTCTGTCCATGACACCATTGTGGCACAATGGTCCATGGTGCACTTGTTGTCCACCCGATCAATCGTCTTGTATCTCTGTGATACATTGCAGACAAGTCGATGTTTGTCGCATATGAACCAATGGAGGACGGGACTGTGGAAGTGATTCGAGAGGTGAATTATGCTTTACTACTCACACACTAAAATGGCAGGGTTGGCGAATCATCATGGCAAACGGTCCTTCTTTCGCCTCATTATCATTACTTCCTTCGTTAATAGTGCTATATCACACACTACCATATATGGGCAGTTTCTGGAGCTTGCCATTCAAAATTTTAAGAAATTGCAGAGTGGCCTTCACATCAATTTTTAAAATCAACTGCAATTTTGTAATTGCTTTGTAGAGTGCCACACATGATATTTACTGAGTGACTTCGTTATCTTTGACGAACCTGACCTTGTACGCACACTGCCAATACTGAACTAGGTTCGAATGCAGAGATAAAAAATTATTTCTGGCCACATACACCATTGTTTTTCCTGATTTTTTTATAGCACTGATTCAGGAATGTTGTAGTGATGTTGTCAATCTCAGGTCGCGGAGATGAATGAACTGTCGTACGTGGCCCGACTGGACAGTCTCTTGGCGAATAGTCAGAATGAGGTGAGGGGGGAATGAGCGATAGGGTTTTTTAATCGGTAGTAAAGTGCACTTCTCATTCGTCTAATCCACTTGGAGCTGTTGCTTATCGAACGTAGAGACAACAGTCCAGAGAGTCTTATGTTTAGATGAATGAAAAATGAACTTTGCTACCGATTTAGAACCGATTTACCAGACACCCCGTAAATTACGAAGCGGCGTAACTAGGGAACAATGCGAAATCGTCATTCACATCAGTTCTATCCAGCAGTAAATATGTATCATTAATTGTAGTCCTCCACTCAACCAGATTCACTGGCCCAGCTGGACAAACTGCTCCAGGGTGTTGAAAACAAGGTGAGAATGTCTTTCTTAACTATCTAATGAAGGGTCGGAATGTTGAAGCAAAAGGCAATTGTTTTATTTACAAAGGGCTACAGTCTCCATTGTATCATTATGTCTGCTCTCATAACATGTACGGTCACCATTGCTTGGTTAATACATATTTCGTAGTCGAACTGGCGATGTGACTTGAAGTCAATATGAAATTGAAATTCTTAGAACATCACGATGGAGGAATTGTGCGAACTTCTTGATCGCTATGTCAAGGTAAACTTATCTTAAAGAAGCTGTAGTACGAACTTTTTCGAGTATAAGGTGAAAGCGCCACTTGATTAGGGCTAACGTGGGAAGTCGAACGACACATTCCTCGATAATATAAATAACGCGGTGGGGAAGGGGTCGAGAGACAAGAGAACTGATGAGGCGCAGATATACATAGATCTATGTCTGCCAAAAGATAGCTTGGAATGACAAAAAATCAGAGAAAAGTCAGTGAACGGCGCGGCGCGTAAGGTATCGTTCGACTTTCCACGTTAGCCCCAATCAAGTGGTGCTTTCACCTTATACTCGAAAAGTTCGTACTACAATCCTTTAAAGTCCTTTAAAGCTCGACATTTGATCAGTGGGTGCATCGAGAGAGTGAGTGAATGGAGAGGGACATAGATAAAGCTTGAGCTTTAACAATTATTGCTAGGATCGCTGTTCAGATTTGACAGAATTGATTGGCTGATGACGGCATAGTGGAAGAACATAGCCACACGCGAACGAAAAAGTACCTTTTGCGTTTGGCAGCCCACTTTGACTGAGTTTTTGTTGTATTTTGATCCGTTTACGTTAAAGAACGCAAAGGAATGCAACCGTAATATGCTGGATAGAATGATCATGGTCTATCACTAACCGTGATATGGTATTCGAAAATCTTCAAATGAAAATGTAGCTGTTTGAAAAAGTATTAAGAAAAAAGTATTTATCAACCTAGTATTATGGAAGAATCGAAAAAAATTCCAGGATCTCAGCAAGGAATCACGGGAGTTAGTGGAAAAATTGCTGCAAGAAGTTCAAAACGAGGTGAGGCAAGAATACAATGTTCTAAAACGACCGGTTCTATAATGTAATAGTTCTAAAATGGGGGTGGCACCTGTATAGATACACTCACTCAGGTTGGTCAGACAAAAAGGAACGCGGGGGAAGAGGAAGGAAGGAGGAATGGAGATGGAAAGAATTTGCACAACGACGAGATGCAGCTCAGCCAATCGGTAACTTTGCACTCTTTTTTGCTCCTAATAACGCTCGTCATGATACTGTAGTCTGTAGTAGTTTAACCTCCATAGTATGTGTTATTTATCTATGTAAGTACGATAATAACAGTGTTCATTTAGACGGCTGTTCCAAGCAGAACGACATTGCGTCAGAGCGCCGATGAGGAAGCGTCACAGACGAATGAACTGTCGTACGTGGCCCGACTGGACAATCTCTTGGCCGATAGTCAGAATGAGGTGAGGGGAGGTGAACTGAATTCGTGCAAAAATGTATCTGCACGCCCAATATGAAATGTGAAGGTATTGCGGAATCTCAAAAATGTTCCCAGTTTGAACTGATTTTTTGGCTAACATTAAACCATAACAATCAACATGTAGTCTACACAGTTAGGAGAGATGGCTTCATTTTCGCCAACGTATGGAGTCCACTTTTTGGTTTAACCTAAATTTAAAGCCGGGATTCTTGAGTCCTTATTTTGGTTCTATTGTAAGAAATAGTGTATTATGCCATATCGTGGAGTAATGATTTATGGCACTATCAGCCGTTAACTGGGCCTTTGATGGGTTCTTGATAAGGACATTCGAAATTTTCATTCAGCAAGGAGTCATGTGAACTGATACATTCAGAGGGTTCATGTAGTAGTAGATTGAGTACGGTAATAGAAGCTTTCCTTCAGACAGTCCCCGGAAGGACGCTGCGAAAGGCAGCCAATGACGATGCGTCACAGAATGAACTATCACACAACTGGACACTGGCCCGACTGGACAGTCTCTTTGCGGATAGTCAGAATGAGGTAAGGGGGATGAACAACAGGGATGGTAAGCAAACATACATTGACAGACAGATAGAGAGAAAGGATAAAAGATGCTTTGTATAAACACGGTGCGTATCTCTGAATTATCACTCGTTTGCAACTCTGAATTGACTATTTTCATCCTCATTCAATAAATTTGAATGTTTATCCTTGAGATGCTCGAACCGCAGTCCCGCCTGTGCGACTTGGTGACGTTGGATAAAGTGAAGCAGACACTGTGGGATATTGTCGAAGAGGCGGGCGTGAATAAGGTGGGAGGAATTGTGATGTTTACATGCCTGGTATTCCACATTTACCGCTAGTACCGCTTAGTTCCGGTGGATCACAATTGTACACTTTTTCCTGTAGGTACTGAAAAAGCCTGTCTGATCTTCTCCACAAATGCTATTGCTTCATCGTTTATGAAATTCACCTAGTTACTTTGAAATCGCCCAATTTTTTTAGTTCAACTAGCCCATGCATGAAAAGTTTGCGTGTGAATTGCTCATGATGACTGTTACTAGAGTTTCTTAATAGGTAACAAAGTACATTTCTCATTCGTCTAATTTCCGAGGAGCGGTTATCTCTACTTTCCAAGATAGAAAAACGCTCGGAATGGATTAGACTAATGAGAAATGCACTTCTCTGTCGTTTTAGAAACGCTACCTATTGCCGCATTCAATTGAGATACGTTGATTGCAGATACTGGACGAATCGTTCCTGAACTACTCGCTGAAAAAGCAACTGGTGGACGACGTGTGCGAGAAACTGGAGGAGGTTTAATCTTTGATCTTTTGGTGTGGTCTTTGATCTCACCTATAACAGATGCAGTTGTCCATCGACGACTGGAAGAAAGACCTGGAAGTGTCATTGGTGGAGAAGGATGGATTTGTGGGTCTTTCACTAATTATGGAACCGCAACCACCTCACTTAGTGAAGTTGAGATATATCGCCTCTTCGCAAGTTCAATTCACCTTGTAAGCCAAGCAATTTACTCTAGATTCGTATCTCGCCTTGATCATTTCTCTCTTTGCCAGTAACCTGTGAAGATGACACCATAGTAAAGAAGCATGACGAAATATCGATTGATTAGGTTACTGTAATGTGGAAGGCCTGATATTGAGGGTCTCGAGATGCACTCGATTGAGAGTTTGTACGGTGATGAGGAACCACCACTCGAGGATGATATGGGAGAAGATGAGAAGGGAATGAGACAGAGGGAAAGAGTTGTGAGGGAGGCAAAGAAGGCATTGGATAAACAGGTCAGCACGAGATTACGGTAGATCAATATAGAATACAATAATGATTTTAGCAAGCACTGTGTTACTGTTTATGTAGTTGTTTGTTCTCATTATATGTTTTGACAGAAGCAACCAAATAGAGTGAAATTGGTGGAGAACTGGACAGAACGAGTTGTTTAGATAGATTTCCCCATGGCTGATGTTGTCAGCGAAAGCTCAATTTTGGAATAACTCTTTCAGTTTCCTCCATCGGATGAGAAACAATTGTTGCTGGTCAACATGATCGTCATCCATCGGTTGCATTCTTTGGTCAGTGAATGACGAGTTCGGTTTGAATCGATTGATTTGACACCCAGCAATAGCATGTAAAGGGGGAGGCCTCAACATTTGCAACGCTCTCTATTTGGGGACCATGTAAATTATGAAAATGCGACTGGTACGTACCAGTAACATGCCCATATCTGGCTCTCTTAGAGTCGACGAATCACAGCCAAAACACAATACTCCATCATTCCTCTTTCACAAGCGTTTCTTTATCACAATTTTGAATCAACCGGACATTTCTCTGAAATTTCCTGTCATTGCACCTTTATTGGTGCAACCAATTCAAATAGCGGAAATGTAGTAAAAACAAAAAGATGATAGTATTAGGTTCTGTTTTCTGGCCAGTTGACTGTTTGATTTCTTTCAGAGATTCGAAATTGCGGATATCGTGAAAGAAGTGGAGACTAGTTGGTGGGACAATGAACTGGTGGACTGGAATAAAGACGAAGAGGATGAAGAGGAGGAGGAAGAGGAGGAGGTGAATCAAGAAGTAGAGGAGAATGAAGATTGATGGAATCAATTCCTTTCTGTACCTTCCCGGAATACTGTAGTTAAATGGCAATAGATTATTTTATTTGCTCTTTTAGACAAATGACTGGTTTTTGCTTGACTTGTATAGCTTGCACAAATGACTCGTTGTTCGTACAATCTTGCCTGTTAGATTTATTACGAGTTTTATCCACATACGTGTACTGTAGCTATATATCGATAATTTACATAAGCACACGTTGTCATTTTAAAACTATGATCTCTGTATTATAAACAAGGTACGAAGCGAAAATTTCTCGAATTCGAACGGGTTGTGTTCCCGAATGAATTTATCTGCTACAGTAAATTTGTGACTGTTGACTGATTGGTTATTGATTGATATTGATTGCTTGCTAGGCTCCACCTCCTCGCCCCTGAGGGCTCTTCATTTGTCGATGCTTCAGCCCCTGTGGGCGGTTGCTTCTCTCGGCCTGCTCTTCATTCGAACCGCAGACGCTTCGCTTGGCGACGCTTCGCCATCGTATCAGGTATTGATTGTTATTGATTTTTCAAAGTTCCCCATTTTTATCACAATTGACTCGCATTTGAGTTTTACATTGTGTCGTATAGACAATCTACTTCATGCATTTTCACTGGATTTACAGTTACCATAAACAATTGTTTCAGGAGTGCACGTCCGATTGCAGGGCGCAGTTCGGGTGTCCGTTGAGTTTCTCTTCGCAAGAATGGGCTACCCGCTACTGTTTCTGGTGCCGATATGAGTGCATGTGGAAGGTATTAAAATTTTCAACTGAAATATCCGCTTTATAATGACTGACTGCGGAGTCTGGTGTAGTATATGATAAATGACACAAAATGAGTCACCGTACTCTATTCGCATGCCGATTCACCTATCTATATTTTTGCGTTCTGTCAGTCGACTCTCCTGCGACGATATAATATTGATTGTTGAATCGGCTTGTGATTATTGTACTAATGCGTTCGAATATTCGATCGCTATCCAGAGATTCCTTTGGCAAACGAATTTATGTGATGCTCAATTTATGGATCTTTGCCTTACACTACAGTAGCCATGGACCATAGTTACTGTATAAGTGGTATGATTGCAGGCAGTTGAAGTGTTCGACCGCCATGGTGCGCGTATTCCTCAGTTCCACGGGAAGTGGCCGTTCGTCAGTCTGATGGTGGCACAGGTTTCTGGTTTTGAGTTATTCGTTTATGCTTGGATACTATTTTGGCTATTCGAAGTTTTTGATTTGCGAATCATTCACAAAATATTGAATCCGGGGGTCATATTTTGGCCGTGCCTCATAAATTTCGCTGGTTTCAAAGCTTGGAGAACTCTGAGATAATTAAAAGTTATTGATGTGGAATGTTTCGGTATTAAAGTAGTTGTACTTGTATATTTGCAGGAGCCCGCCTCAACGGTGTTCTCTATGCTCAATCTGTGGTCCGTGTTTGAGATGTGGAGGAGAGTGAAGAGGATGAGGGGATTGGAGATGGCTGAAGTGTGGAAGTGCTACACGTTTGTGGGAATGGTGACGTGGTGAGTATCTAGACAATGTCTAGTAGACATTTCATTCCCATCTTATTAGATAAACACTGAATGGAGCATTATATATTATGTATCTTGTTAATGATCATTTTGAAGCGATCAATTGTTGAGCACTTACTCAAATCACACCAATGTGTTCTAAAACAAAAATCATATATGGCTACTGTTGAGGTTGTGTTCCGCGTGGTTTCACTCCGTCGACTACTTCATCTCCGAACGGGCAGACTACTTCTCCGCCTTCGCTTTCGTACTCTACGCTCTGTACGCAGCGTTGCTCTTTGTGTTTCCCGCCCTACGACGGACTCTCACGAGGATTACATGGTACGGTATTCAGACAATATCGATTGATCTTTGATTCCAGAACTCCTTTTGCTATTGGTCTGAAGAGAATTTCAGCATTTCGGCGGGCTTCCTGTATTTCTACTTCCTCCACGTCCGAAGGCTGTCCATCCACTTTGATTACGGTAATCAGCGATTTCATTTTTCGTGTCGAGTCCAAACTCTTTCAGGCTACAACATGACCGTGTGCATAGGCTGCTCCGTTATCACACTCATCGTCTATTTGTGGTGAGGTTGAATGTATGAGGGAGATTCATTATGGGAAGATGTGTTATGGATATTTTTGCCACAGTGGCGAAAACTACTCGTGAACTGGTAATGTATGACGAAACTGTCTACAGTAATATCGCGGATGTTATTATAAAATTCAGACGGTTATGAAGACGTGGAACGTATTCTACCATTTTTCGTTACTTTATCGACTGCTAATATCGTAGAATCACCAGGTACCTCCTCTCTCGATGGCTGTCCCTCGGTGGCCCGACTCGACTGCAGGAATCTGACCGGACACTGCTACTGCTGCTCACGTGGACTATTGCATCGGTTTGTTACTGTAGCCGGAGGATTACGGTATTTGGGGTGACGGCAAAACCATGTTTTAGTTTCTATCACAAGGGAAGGTCGCGGACCTAAGGTGAGGTTTTTGATCCTAATATGTATTGTTCGAGAGCCCTTGACGAGGGAACACTAAAACCACCTTTACTTTTCTAGGTGGAGTTTTTTTATAAGAAGTTATGGAAAGAAAATTCCGAAATTTTGGTGAAAAATGCAAAGTTTGGGGATTTTCTACAGCAAGAAGCAGGCTTCACCGAGGGTCGAACATACCGGCAGTGGAGAGTACTTCATTGGTACATTGTACAGGATTTTTAATAAATTT
>JACMIF010000080.1:0-25256 GCA_014805445.1 Diplogasteroides magnus | reverse complement strand
AATTCGAATGCCGCATCGATTGTACTGATCGGATTTTTGTCCGATTTTTGACGATTTTTCAGATTTTTTTCATGCCCTGAGGCAACGAAAATTTTTCATGTCAGCGGACTTCAGATTCGTGATCTACGGGGTCGATTTACCCTAAAACCAAATTTTCAGCCAATTCGGAGACCAAAAGTTGATTTCTAGTGCAAAGGGCTGGTCCACTCTTACAGAAGATGTCTGTTAGAGATACAGCAGGTCCGTTGGACGAATGATAGTTGGACGAATGAGAAATGCACTTCGGCTTCCTTTACCTGACCTATTTGGATGTCGCCAATAATATCCAAAAGTTAATGTTTCTTTATCTTATCAATTGAGAACAAATGATAATTGTTTGCCATGCATTTCGGTTCCTTTCTCCATATAATGTTCAATAACAGGAGGAGCACATCAAACGAAGGACCATGCAAGATAAATAGAGCTGGATTCTGAGCTGAATCACTTAGTTTTTGATCTCTTGTGTACATGTTGTTTTATGCTATTGTTTTTGTTGCTGTTGACACTTTTTTCATATGAAACATTGTACTGAAGTTAACGTGTAGTACAATTGATACGGTATCTCACCCTCAGGCTTTAAGTCTAATATTCGATCTCTTGTTTTAATTAGCAAACGAACAATTTGAACCCCTGATTACTGCTTCCGATGTTCCTATAAAGTTATTTTGTTTTCATTTCCTTTTTATTTGGATGTCAACCGGGTTGAACTTCCCGTGGATATCTGCATTTTTCTTCCCTTCCTTTCCACAGTTTTTGTGCTAACGAACCTCTTGTTCAGGTTACTCCACAATGGGAGACGAAGCGAAGGTCAGCACTCTGCCCTACGCTGCAGGTCATTATGAGTTAAATTATCTATTTAACACTCAGGGAGCAGACAATTTTGATGGGGTCTGTGGTGCCTTTCTATGTGTTATGGCTATTTTAATGTATTTGATGAATTCCGTTTTGTCCTAAATTTTCAAATAAGATATTTTTAAAATATATTTTGCAGAGTATGCGAAGAGCGGGAGGGCGTTGTGCAAAAAGTGCATGTCCGCCATTTCACAGGTATAAGCAAGTGATAGCTATTTTAGTATAACGCGTAGAGTAACTCCGACGACGGGCATAATTAAAGTCACAAATTTCCTAAGTGAACAATATGATTAACTTTTCAATTACTAAGAATATAATCTCCATTACATAACCGCGGATTACTGTAATTTCAGGGCTCGCTTCGTCTTGCGGTGCGCGAGCAGTCGCGGTTCTTCGACGGAATGGAAGACAAGTACGGTAGTCAAGATTACTGTAGCAGTTACTGATTGGTCCCCATGTTCTGTTCTTCTTCCCATATTGAAGAGAACGGGGAGTTGTCGATTGATTGCAACGAAAATCATCCACTAACAGAATATGTGCAATATTGTAACTAAAAACAAGTGCACGAGGAATGACAGAATATAATTAACTACGTAGATGGTACCACCCTCGCTGCTTCTGGCCTCTTATTAAGAAGAAGAATAAGGAAATCAATGAGAGTTCGATCAGAGGAATGAACTGGCTGAAATGGGAAGACCAGGTGGGTTCGGGTAGCAGTGACTATATATTAGTTCGCGTAATTGACCCAATTCGATCGATCTCGTAGTATTTGTTGGGTACCGAATAGAAGGAAATATAAATCTGCTCACTTCAGGAGAAGATTCGTGAAGAGATTGGAAAGACGAGTGGAGGGGCAGCTCTTGTTGGAAATAAGGAGGAGAAGGAACCAGCCAGGTACGGTAGATGATTGTCGTGCTAAGAGATCCTGCTAATCGTATGTCAAATAGATTTCTTATTTCTTATACAACTAGGCTTACAGACGAGCAATTATGAACAACGACATTTTCTTCGTAGATATACGGTCTCCAAAAGAAAAATAGACTTGAAAATGCGTTTGATTCAGAATGGAATGGTCCCTCGTGAAGTTCGAGTACGCCAAGACTGATAGGTATTACTTTTTACTCATTTTGAAATGTATCACAAAAAAAACAGTTTATGGTAGATTAGTGGAAATAGTAGCATTAAAAATTCGTGTTATAAATATTTGCGCCGTGATAGTGGTTCACAATGATACACCGACGAAACGCCCATTCACCTTTATTTCGTTGTCATGGCGCAAATGTCCACATTTCACGTGCTTTAACCGGGCATACTACGGTAGCTGATAAGTCCGGGGCACCCTGCAAAGCGGGATAAGGATGAGGAATGAGACCGTAGTATGCCCGGTTAAAGATGAGTACGGTAGATGATTGCAGAGGCAAGTGCACAGAGTGTAATCAGAAGGTGGAGAAGGGCACTCCCAAGTATTGGCTGGTCACAGGATGGCATCATCTGCAATGTCTTGTCAAGAAGTATGGAAAGATTGAGGTGAGTCATCTGAATTTTTCACACACGCTTCCCCCACAAAGTGCTCTCGTGTGTTATCTTGATGTGTCCAAAATAGTGTTATTGTACCAAGAGTAACTCGCCCCTTGTCTGAATGTTTTCTGTTGTAACACAAGCTCTCATTTATTCTCATTTAATTGACATTTATTCAGATCGGAAAGAGAAACACTGTATTCCGTGTCTCTACTATGATTGTATTCTCTTGAGATAACATTGATCGGGGTGGTCTTCTCTCTCCTCAATCCCTCGTTACTCCCAGTCCCTTCTCCAGCACGATTCGATCAAAGTCAGACGCGAGCTTCTCATAATGCTGAAAAGGGTGGAGTCAAAAGAAAAGGGGAGGAGGTTGGCTAAATGGGGCGCGTTCTCACAGGAAGATTCTCCGAATCGAGGGCGTTGTTGGACTTGATGAAGTTGCCGATGACCACGACGATGTACACATATTGCATGTCCGTCTGCACCGCCGTCATTCGCATCCCTGAGTTACGGAGTTTAGCCATTCATCATTGGTGTTACGACGTTTAGCGGCGAATATTATCAATTGTCACCTCGAAGTTTCTTGCACAATTCGACGAGATTGAGTTTGTTGTTGGTTTTTCTGAAGATCTCCTGAATCACCATTTCGATCGCGACGAACGTTCCCGTTCTACCTATAGTGTGCGAATTGAGAAATGACAGAATGCACTCGACGCACCGACTCCGGCCGAACAATGCACCACCGTCGTGCCGGTGGAGACGCGAATCGGCTTGAGCAGCCGTAGACACGCAAGCTTCGACTTGGGCACGTTCTTGTCGGGCCTGCAAAAGAAGTGCTCTCCAAGGGAACCGAACCCTGGACGTCGCGTATCATCATGGCGCACTAGATGCTAACCACCCTCTCACCAGCACTTCCAGTGATGATGTCGTAGATTGCGTCCCTTCTCCACTCCCGGCCCGCTCACTTCCAATTCACGTGTCCAGCCTTCGCCGTCTTTCTGTAAGAGTTGAACTACAAACCATAAGCTACAACAATACTATAACAATACATCAAAAACTAACAAATCCAATGAGAGGTGCGATTTTCACGCATTTGATCTTGAACGCGCCTGCTGTGAGAATTTCGCCCGACTTCTCCGGCCAGTAGCTGCAAACGGTTTGGTGTTTGCCAGATATGTCCTTGGTTTTGCATCATGTAATATTCGGCTCCGACGTTTACACCAGTTTAGTTGCGATGATTAGCAATGTAATCACTCACAGCGCACACTTTGTCTTTCCCTGTTCTTCTCGTTCACACAGCATTACAATGTGCGTCACCTGCACATTCCAATTCCAATTTTGGCGGGAACATTCAAACAGTCGCTAACCTTTTCCTGCACGCACATTCGCCAGAAGTCTGCGATACTTGCGGGCAGTGGCCCCTTAAAGACACAAGTTTCCCGCAATCACTAAGCATCGGAAGTTGAAAGGAGACCTGAGTGCAGATGAACGCATTGTAGAGAGGCTCGCCCTTGACGTGATTCGCATGTATGTAGTCTCCTGAATCATAGGAGTTCATTCAAACAGCGATGCCAAATTCAAACCTTGGACGTTGGATGTATCGTTGAGAACCACTCGTGTCGCGTCATTGCAAATGACGTCTGAATCCACCATTTAATTCAAAGATAAACAATTGATGCACCTTTGGGATATCGATTCTTCTCTTTATTGGCGGGATCTTTGAATGCTGTGACGGTCAATCCTGAATTTTGCATATTTGAAAGGGTCGGGAGTTAGAATCCGTGCCTGGAGGGACGTATTTCTTGATGTTCTGTTGCCATTCCTCACACAGTCCCGCTACGCCCATTGGGAGGTACTTCTGAGTCAGATTTGATCTGATTCAGGGTTGAGGCTGTTACGGTGGTACCCTAGGATTACTGTATGTTGATTAGCAAGCAAACGGCAACTCGCAAATAGACTTCAAACTCACGAGCATTTCATTGCAATAGTTCGTAGGAAACTGGTGGATTATTCACATGACTATCGACTGTGACACACATCCGACGCTCTGTCGTAATCAGGGGTTACGGTAACTAACCTTGCAGAACTCGTTGCACGCAGCCTTGACCTGCGGATTGTTGAAGTTTATCTCGAATTTTCTGGCGGCACGCGACTTGTTGGCTGAAATCGATTTATTGATTGGCGTATCGATTGATCGAGTCTCACCTACGCCTTCCCCCTCTCCCTTTACACTGTGGTCTGCTTCATCCATAGCTATACTGTGGGCGACGACCCTCTATGCACCTCAACATGGACTCCTTTTATTAACTGGTTACTGTATCTTATGCTACCATGTACCGAATAACTATTGCATTACCGGTCGTAACCCCCACTCTCAGAGAGTCAATATCGAGCTATTATTGAACCAATATAATGAAACAAGGACTAACTGCGAGAGAAGAGCGTGGGGCGACCAGTCCCAGTCGGCGAATGGAAGATGAATGTGAGGGCAGGGGAGACTGACTGTCTGACTGAATTGGCTAGTAGTTATCTCTGACGATTGATAGACAACATATCGCGACAATCGAGAGCACAGATGGAGACAATTCGGTCCCAAGCTCGATCCCTAATCCGAAGCGGAAGTTCTGTGACCATCTTCCCAACTTTCTCCTATTCAGGGCGACAACACTCAGATCAAGGGATACGATAGTCTGAAAGACGAGGACAAGAAACTGGTGAAGGAGGCATCGAAGAGTGAGAAGGAAGCTGAGAAGGAGAAGGCCGCCAAGAGGGCTCTGGTCAGAGGGAATTACGGTATTCTAGAACTCGGGTGGTATTTTCTTCAACTATGTTAATTCATTTGGCGACAGTTCCAAAAGAATACAATGGTAAAAAGATAGAGCGAAACCAGTATATACTGTAGTTGCCTATGTATCGTCTACTCTTCAGAAGGAAGCCGAAGAGGGCCCGCCGGAGAAAAAAAAGGGCAAGAAGGAGCCTACTGAAGATGAGGAGCTCAAGGCGAAGCTCAAGGTTTTTGTTAAATTTCAAAAATTATACCTAATAAAACCTATCTATCTGCCTATCCATTAAAACCTATCTGCATTCTTTTCAATGTAGTGTATTTACTGCTTACTCATGATGATTTGCTTATATAGAATGATTCAGGGATGTGCTAACGAGTTACCGGAAATAATGTTCTTATGCACGTGATGACACTCGAATTCACCGTGGAAAGCTTTCAAAGATCTGACCCTCCCCATTCTGACAATATTCATGATTCTCCTAGTTATGTACTAATCTCTGTTGTAGGTGCAATCCGAGCTACAATGGGAGGTGCGAAATGTGCTGAAGGAGGCTCTCACGAAGAGGGATCTGGCTGATCTTCTCACTGTCAATGCGATGACCATTCCTGTGGGAGAGGAAAGGGTACGGTTGCAAATTACAGTAGGTGACAGAATGCGATAAGATGAGGTTGACTTGGTTACTGTAAGCCGTTGTATAATACTAATTCTCCTGATAGGATCGTACAAATGATTATGATAATGACGACCGTCTACTGTAGATGATAGATAGTGTCGTGGAAAAATGGAAAGGCAAAAAGGTGGAACAAAACCAGTATATACTGTAGTTTTGGCAATATCTCGTCTACTTCAGAAAGATGCCATCCCTATGGGAGATAAGGTACGATAGGTGATTATCTGTGGTAGCATGGTAGACGATTACTGTGATAGAAAAAGTGGCAGAGTACGATAAGATAGTTTACTTGGTTACTGCAAGACATTGTTTACCTGATCGGATCCGACAAATCATTATGATATTAACGGGCTACTATAGATGCTGGATCGTCTTGTGGACTCAGTTCTATTCGGGAAGCCCGTTTCATGCCCGAAATGCCCCGAGGGAGAACTTGTCTTCTCGTGAGTTATAGTATGGTTTACTACTAGTTCGTTTTGCAAAAGTATTTTTCGTGTTTATTTTTAAACTCTGAACTGTGAACTGAACTAGGCTTGTTGCGGCTTTCAATTGGAATGGCGTTTTATGATTTTTCTGCACCAACAAACTGTGAGATATTGGAGAAAAAAAATGAAATGTTTGGTCGTAACGAATCGTAACATGCACTGAACAGTAATTAGTATGATTTTTTTAAATAGTGTTATAAAATGCGCGTCTGCACGGGAATACCTTCCAAATAGTTGTTGAAGTTTAGAGATGTCAACTGTTCGATTGGAAGAAAAGGGCGCCATGGACATTTGCGCCATCATTCTCAACACTCTTAGGCGCATCTGTACATTTCACCATTATGGTGCAAATTTGCATGACTCTCTTATCTTTCATTCCCATTTATCCACTTTTCATTGTCAGATCGACTCAACAATCCTACATGTGCCTTGGCAACCTCTCGGAATGGACCAAATGCTCGTATCAGAACAAACAGCCTGTCAGTCAAGGGGCATTGTCGTCCTTAAGCCCAGCAAATTTAGAAAACTATTTTCCTTTAATCTAAATGTCTCTTGTGTCTTACGTAGTGAGAGTTAGGTTTCAAAGAGAATATTTTTAATATTACATTACCGGAACCGGTAATATGTGTTTCTTCTCAGGAGCGTACTCCTCTCATCTTCCCACATGATATGCTGGAGGCCTTCCCCAAATTGTCAGAAGTGAAATTGGGACAGTTAACGGAGAGAGTGTACCCGAAACAGGAGGAAGTGGTTACGTGAGTTGGAATTTCATGGAATAGACAATTAGTATTCTGAATGCGGAGAATTGTAGATCCTTGGTATGATGCTACTTCTAGTAGTTGTGGGGAATGAAATTACTTAGATAATATGAATGTTATCTTAAACGAGTTGAAGAAACAGAAATTGATTCAATGTCGAATGATGGTGTATTTAACAGGAAGGCGATGTCTCGATTCGCCGCGAACCCGAAGTCGTTCGTGAGCAAGACGACCAAGAGCACGCACATCGTGAAGAAGGTGAGGAGTCTGATGGAATTATACTGTAACCTGATCGATAACTAAGGTTACGGTAGGTATTCCGGAAGTTTGAGACTTACAGTAGCCTTATTTCTGGAATACTGTAGATTAGGATTACTGTAGTCTGTTGCAGGGTACGGTAGTGGACGGCGAGTTCGAGATGGCTGATTCTTGCCACGTGTACAAGGATAATAAGGGTGGGTTGACTATTTTTCTGATATTAACAAGCAGACAAGTGAAAGGACAATAATTTCAGACAATGATGCTAATAGCATCATGCTATGCTTAAGGGAGATTATTTATTCCAATTGCTGTGATTGGATTTTGTAGTTGTTTGTTTCCAGAAGGAAACATTTATTTTTCGAGACATGCGATGCATTGCAAATACGAAGAGCTAGAACGACACTGATTAGGCTCAAAATCATCGCGTTATCGTTTTGCCTACCCTAGTAATAAGGAATACTTGTATTTCCTTCGGAGTGTACATATATTCGACAAGAGAAACCGTATTCTCTTTAGGAGTACTGTATACAGTCGCTCTGAGTGCAGCAGACATGTCATCTAACAGGAACTCGTACTACAAGATGCAGCTGTTGAGACACGACACGGACAAGAAGTACGGTATCTTTACGGTATTCTAGTATTCTAATCTGATACAGCGCGGTTGATATGACAATTGTGCAACCAGGTGCAGTCATGCTTCACAATGTATATTTGAGTTGAGGTTGATTTCGTGAACATTAGAGTAGTGCTGAAGTTCACTGATTGCGATATCTTTCAATACTGGTAGTAGTCATTCCAGTATGTTTAATTTCTTGAATGCCGGCTAGTTTGAACTGTTCCACTTTCAGTCAGTACTACTTGTTCCGTTCGTGGGGTAGAGTGGGCACGACGATTGGAGGAGACAAGACAGACGACTACGAGGGCAACGAGGGAATTGCAGATGCAAGGGAGGAATTTGAGAGGTATGTAACTGGGTCAACAACGAGTATATCCTAGTGTGTCGAATTTTGGACGATATTGAAAAACGGCCCCATAGCCTGCGTCATAGGTCTGCGAAACAACACTATTGTCTCAAATTCCATGCTTTATGTTTTCGCACTGCTCATAGTCATTGGCTGATCCTCCGCACGCTTTATTTATGTTAATATTTTGGCGCAAAACATCCGTGTTTGACACGCGCTTCCACGGTAAAGTAGGATATGAGTGATAAGTTTAGAAGAAGACGATGATGCACATTTTTTCCGTTTGTGCACGATGTTCTCGTTTGCTTGAGAATGCAGTGATATGGAGAGGTTTGAGGATGTTGAAGGTGTTGCATTATGATATGCGAAGTACAACTACTTATTGCCTATGTGTAGATGACCGATCTTTTTAAACTCTCATAGCGGAGTACAATCACCGGGTATTCTGACATCAATTATGTGAGAGAGAAGCTGAGGGAAGGTACTTGTTTAATCTCTTTGAGCATCAACTCGTGTTATTCTTCTTATGTAACGCAAAAGTAACTGACTGATGCTCCGCAAAGGCCATTACGTTAGCTGATATCATACATAACGCGTTGATATTACAGATTGTTCCTTGAGAAGACGGGCAACGAGTGGAAGGACAAGGCGAACTTCCAGAAGAAACCTGGAAGGATGTGCATGCTTGAGATGGATTACTCAGAGGTACGGTAGAATTACGGTATGACTGTGAATTCTCTTCGAGAACAAATCTACCGTATCGCACAGTAATGTGTATATATAATATATTGCCAATAGCGAGTTGGCAAAAAGTTAGCTACAGTGTCCTTGATTTCCATACGAGGCTGAGTGAAGATATTGAGTTGGCGGAGAAGGACGATGAGAAGTCGCAGGTGAAGTCAGGTAGCAAGACGAAGCTGCACAAGGCTATTCAGGTGGGGATTGGAATACGGTATTTACTCTATTCTTGGAATATGCGATAGTTTGCTATGAATTATTAGGCGAAAGACAAGAACACCAAGGACATTTGCGCCGTAATGGTGACGACAATGGTGACGTATCTTCCCACTTCACCATTACGGCGCAAGTGTCCACGGCGCTTTTGTCCTTCACGTGATTTGTGAGGGGCCTCGTGCCATCCGAATTGTAGAGTACAATGCTCCATGAGCCGGTTGATAGTGATTTATTTGTTAGATACATTCTTTTAAGAATCGTATTTAGAAATTTAACAGTTAGTTATTTGAATACAGTAGCTACATTTTCAGGACCTGATCATGCTCATCTTCGATGTGGAACAGATGAAGACGGCGTTGAAGAGTTTCGAGGTATGTAGTGACTATTAAGAGTTAATCCGTAATCCAGAAATTCCGTTTGGGAGACGAAAATCGGTTTATTTCAGCTGGACATGAACCAGATGCCCCTCGGGAAGCTGTCGAAGAAGCAGCTGACGACTGCGTATGCAGTACTCACTGAACTGCAGTCGGTGAGATTTTTCTTGTCGAATCGTGGCGGTTACTGCAGCTACAGTAGAAACATTTTTGTATCGATTCATGGGAAGGGAAAGCGATTACCAACAGCTCCTTGTGCTCTTTTTGATGCTTTGCTGTGACGAGAAACTCGCGGGGCATTCGACGAATTCAGAAAATACAATAACTTGCAGAATTCCTAACTCACACTAAGTATGTACGCTGTCTGTACTTTTTTTATTTTAATGTTTGCAACTTATTGAAATAACATAAAAGCAATAAATAATATAGTAATAGTATTTCGTCGATCTGCAATAACTCGCCATTCATTTCTCAGTTGATGGAAGCCGGTAGCACTTCCTCTGACAAGATCGTGGATGCCTCCAACAGATTCTACTCCCTCGTACCACATAATTGGGGCATGCGACAGCCGGACAAACTGGACAACATGGAGATTATCCAGGTGGGAATCAGCGGGTTACTGTAAGTGTGGCAGGGATACTGTAGCAGTTCATGGGATATAGTTGCAATATGTTCAAGGCGATCAGTTTACTGTATTTTATGATGTGTTCTTGTTGGATGAGGCAACAGTAGTCTTGGATTCGCTGAGATTACTGTATCCTTAATTCAGGCCAAGTCGAAGCTGCTGGATGATCTGATGGACATTGCGGTGGCGGTCAATCTGATGAAGGACGAAGAGAAGGATAAGGTAACAGCAACAACTCTTAGTGATAGATCCTTGAAAGTCACTCCATCTGCACTGTCGGCAGTGTGTCCTGACTAGGATCAAGTGGGAGAGCGACGAGAACAGAGCATATAGAGCCGACTCATATTCTAGTTCTGTCAATGCAACAAACGCCAGACTCGCATTAGAACACGCATACTAAAATGATTAATAGCGACTTTGTGAAACATATAAGTGTTTCTTTGAAATTCAAATGCGGGCAATCCTTTACAGATGAAGTCTGGAATGGTTGAGGTGGACCCGATCGATCAACACTACCTCAAGCTCAAGTCGGAGATCGCTGTGAGTTATTGACTTAAGAGGGAACGATAATTGCCGTTATTATTGGGTAAGCGAGCCAGGGAAGAAGGCTTCGATGACTCCCCATTCCGATTTGTGTCGGATAACAGGCATAACCATATTTCACGCACTATTATAGGCAGTGCGTGAAACATATTTTATTTCGGGATCACGAAATTTGCTCACAGACACTTCTGCACAAGACAATTCCACACAGGTCACTTCCGCACAGGCCATTTCCGGACAACGGACATACTCCTTCCGTTTTCATTTTCATGAAATACTACCAACATGAAAGTTGATGCTCTTGACGAAACAAACAACTTTGTTGCTTATGGTAAAACGTGAAAGTGAAAACTAAACTAATTATTCCAGAACGGCATTTGAAGCTTCCGGAACACTTTGATCCAATAATACACTAATTCAAATGACTACCGCGTCCCGAGTGGAATTTCTGCGCCTACCGTATTCTTTTGAGATTGTGGCAGCGAAGTCTCCCGAATACGGTCTGATCCAGAAGTATCTGAAGAACACGCACGGAGAGACACACAACACGAAATTGGACATTGTACAGGTGGGTCATATTTCGGTTAGTTTTTGAAAGAATCACCCGGAGGATTATGGTTTTTGGAAAGATGGAAATGCGCCAACGCCAATGTCTTGTGATAATATCAAATTTGTGTGCCTTTAGCTGTATCGTGTGAGTCGTGAGGGCGAGGCGGATCGATTCAAGAAGGATCTCGGAAACAGAATGCTGTTGTGGTAAGACATTTATATTTTGATTTTTCGATAAGATTTTTTAAATGTGTAGGTTTTCACAAGCATTATTTCGCGTACGGGGTCTTTAGCAGTCATTTTTGAAGATACGCATACCGTAATTTTCCCTCTGTACTTTGTAGTTTGATCTGATATCCCTGTTTCAGGCACGGTTCCGGTGTGGCCAACTTCGTGGGCATCATCTCGCAGGGACTGAGAATCGCCCCTCCTGAAGCACCTCATGTCAGTTCAGCTTGCGATCCTACGAGAATTACTGTATTATGGATTACCGTAGTTGTAAAATTTTCCAGGCAGGATACATGTTCGGCAAGGGCATTTACTTCGCGGACATGGTCTCGAAGAGTGCGGGATACTGTAGGGCGGAGCAGAATGGAATTGCAATCTTGCTGCTGTGTGATGTAGCATTGGGAAAGGTATGAAGAAGATTAGTTTCGGGGCGAAAACAAGTATTCATGGGCACTGGCGCCATAGTGGTCAAGTGGACAGATGCGCCGTCATTATCGTCATTATCGCTGCGTGTGTCCATTTCTTCACTATGGCGCACATGTCCATAGCACTGTTGTCTTTTACCCTAGTTCACTTTGTTCTTTTCTCGTGCATCAGAATATAAGAATGTTGATCATGGATTATATCGATTGACATGGAATGCGGGCACCCGGTAGTATCGCCCTCTTTCTTTTCCTAGAATCTGAACGATACGGCCGATGCCGCTGGGCGCTTTAGGGCATTGTAGAAGCGTACGCTGACTGCTCTTATCGTTAGAATGGTCTATTTAAAGGAGCTGTACCACGAACTTTTTCGAGTATAAGGTGGAAGCGTAGTTAGATTGGGGCTGACGTGGTAAGTCGAAAGACACTTTCCCCACGTTTTACAGATGTTTCTACGATGATTGGCGAAGCCCCAAAGTTACAGAGTACGGTAGATATTGGGGTGAAGTGCATGTCGAGGGACAGGAGAGCCGATGAGGTTCAGGGCATAAAATGATTTACATTTGTAATTCCTTTGCATTTACAATGTCTGTCTCATAGGTATAACAAATGCAAATTATTGTCTGTCTGAACCTCAACGGTTCTCTTGTCCCTCGAACTGCACTTCACTCCAATATCTACCGTAATCTGTAAGTTTAGGGCTTCGCCGATCATCGAAGAAACATCTGTAAAACGTGGGGAAAGTGCCTTTCGACTTCCCACGTTAGCCCCTATCTAACTACGCTTCCACCTTATACTCGAAAAAGTTCGTGGTACAGCTCCTTTAAAGAAATGAAGCAATACGACCGTTTGCATTTGAGTATTCTGCTATATAGCATTCACTGAAACATTTGAGTCAACTGGTTTTGAGAAGAAAAAGACGATTCATTGACTCTCAGGTGGAAGATCACCTGAAGGCCACGCAAACGATGCCGCTCAAGAAGGGCTCACATTGCTGCAAAGGTGAGTAATAGAGACTACCCCGGGTCACAGCTACCGTAATCCTCCTCCATTCGCTTCAGGAGTCGGTCAGAGTTTCCCTGATCCGGAAGACTACTACGATCACCCGGACGGCTACCGTATCCCGTACGGAAAACCAGTGAAGAAGTCCCTGCACAATCTGCTCTACAATGAGTGAGCGATCTTTTATCTTTGGTCTTTGAACTCTGAACGTTGATATTTGAGGTTCGTCGTCTATGACGTGGCACAAGTGCAGATCAAGTACCTCGTCAGATGTAAGATGTCGTACGGATGGTAAGAGATGAGTACGACAGTTTTCCTGTCAACAATTCGGGATATTTGAACATGACAGCTTCTATTTGTTCATTGACACTTCTTTGTATCACTTCATACCCATCCATCTGTTGATTTATGGGAACCTGATATAATTGTTTTGTATAACACATGTTTTGTTTAAGACACTTTTAACGATCTCCTAACATTAAATTGTACATTCGGCTCAATTTCATTTCTTCTCACTATCAGCTAATAATCTAACTGCTTCCTCATGCTTGAGACGCTGGAAACACTTTACATACCTCATCCCTTTGCACTTTATTCACAGTTACTTTACCAGTTATAACAAGTATTAATTCCATTACGATATCCCTTTCCATCTTAACGGTTACGATAAAAGAATTGTTCTGGCGTGTTGAAACGACGTTGATTGATAGTTCAAGCTCACACGTTGGTATCGTGTGCTTCAGTACTTGTGCTGTTTATCAGTGAATTTGCGTGTTGGCTCCGTGTCAAGTTTTAATTTCTAAGGAACTTGCAAAAACGTGTCAAAGTGACATCATTCGGCGCGGTTTTGTTTCTCGCTTGCTGCAGCAATTGCTGACTAATTTTATAGATCTTTATGTTGTTCTAATGCATGCATATGCTTTCACTGTGTCTCGTTTCTTGCGGAGCCATTGACACTCACTTTTAAAGGGAGTATTGGCTGATTTTGTGGTGATCAAGGCATGATGAATGCGTCGTCGTTTTTGGAACTGAAGCGCAACTTGTCTGTATGTACGCATTGGCTCTTTCTCTCTTGTTCGTCATGGTTATCTGGTCGAAATGAGTGGACAAACAACAATGATGCGCTTTGGTTCAGATGGCGACACCATAATGATGGTGCCCTTTCGCAGTGT
Organism: Diplogasteroides magnus; assembly: GCA_014805445.1. Taxonomy (NCBI): domain Eukaryota; kingdom Metazoa; phylum Nematoda; class Chromadorea; order Rhabditida; family Diplogasteroididae; genus Diplogasteroides; species Diplogasteroides magnus. The sequence goes on along the minus strand of JACMIF010000080.1, from coordinate 11,053 downwards.
TCAATTGACCGTAGATTTCAAAATGAAGGCGCGAGTTTATTTATCCACGTTGATTGCGTTAATCTAGTCTTTGTTTTTCGCATAACCATAGACATATTTTTATAATTCTTTACTCACTTATCCATAAACCGGACGAAGGGCGCGCCCTGCGCGGCGCATCCGATTCAGAACCTATTCGGAACTTAGTATTAACTGTTCACATTTACAGACAGACAAACAGGCGCTTTATATATAGGTGTAGATCGTTGTCATTTCGCATTTCCTTGTTGACTCACATAATCATTGCAGGGAATCACAATGTACATTGATGAGCACGAGAGGAGCACACTGCCCTATGCTGCAGGTTTGTGCATTTAATCACATTCTTGTATTTTGTTAATCGTAGCCTTGATGTTGATTCTAAATATTGTGTTTTATGTAGTTGAAAAAGGGTTAGCATAACACTTCCTCAAAAAACTCGCGTATTAACTTTTCCTCCCGAAACTCGAAGACTTATTATGCATTCTCATAACAATATTTGGAACAGTGGTCATAACCGTTTATTGTATTCGAAAGTGATTGGATTTCATTATTGAGTCTGTGCTTTATGAACTCTTATTTTATGGTCTGAAAGTATGGATTTTGTGTTTCCCTGTTAGTATAATTCGCTCCTTTTACAGACTACAAATCGGGTGTTGGATCGTGCGAGCAGTGCTGCCAGTCACATATCACGGTGAGCGCTCTTTGTTGTTTTAGGAACAGCATCGACAGTTCGCCTGCCGATAGTGAAAGCAGGCGAAAATTAGCCAAAACTCCACTGCAGCCCAGAAGTAGTTTTTAAACATGAAAATATTGTTCAGTACTGAATGAGTGCGGGTTCACATAGCAAAAGTTTTACGGTCTGCATTAGTAATACCCATTCTTGTGCTTGCGATCTTTTGAATGATGCAGTGCTGCCACACCACCGGTCTGTTTTGCAAAGTTGTACGTCTAATCACTGTCTCTTCGCCATTGGATTAACGTCCTGAGCGTTTCTCTCGCCGCTCTTACAGTACACCTCCAATCAATATCTGCCAATGAATCAATGAATAGTCAGTCGTTCAGGGTGAACTCCGTCTGGCTGTCAGGAAGCAAGCAACTAACGGCGCCGCCGACGAGAAGTACGGACTTTTTACATTCAAACTTGCACATTTGAAAGGCGGGAGATTTTTACTTTTAAATGCAGATGGTACCACTTCAACTGTTTCTGGGAGGTGCTACGGCAGGGAAGGATGGGCATCAGTGAGAGCTGCGTGCGGGGAGTGAGTCAGCTGAAGTGGGACGACCAGGTGAGATTATGTTTCACAACTGGAATATGACAGACTTTTTGCATTTGCTCATGTTAACGTAAAATATAAATAGTGCTTGTTACGTTCAGCAGAACTGATATCGTGTAGTAGGGTACCATGTAAGACAGAGTTTCATAGAGTTTGATTACATAAAAACTTCTAGCTGACTTATTGTGGTGGCTGAAACAGTCTTTCTTTTTTTACTTAAATACAATACTTTCCAACTACAAATACCGGAGATTTTTCATTTACAGTAATATGAGAATTTCTTTTGAGGAGCGGATTCGATTCGCCATTTCGGAGCATGCCAATGCTGCCTCTCCCATCGCGAAGAGGGACGGCAAACCGTGGGCCCAGGTGAAGGTGGAGTTTGCGAAGAGTGCGAGGTGAGTATTGATTGATTGAAGCATTACGGTAATGCCACCCAAGCGCAGACTCTCTAGCAGTCGATAGTCGTTGAAAAACGTTTTAGTTTTACCGCCTTAATCCTACATTATACAAGTTGGGTCTTTTCCTTTCAACCTCATTTACTGCCCACGTTTGTTTTTCGATTGATTTGGTCATTAGTCTTGACACTGAAAGAGAGAGAGAGAGAGAGAGGAGTAATGGATGTTTGCAGGGGCAAGTGTGGTACGTGCCACAACTTCATTGGCACAGGCGAGGTGAAGTACCAACTTCGCTCGTACGGTTGGCATCATTTGAAGTGCTTCATGGAACTCGGACCGTTCGTGGTGAGTTATCGATTGGTTACGTCACTTAACGTCAGAAGTGGTATACTATATATACCGTATACACCTGATTTGTTCCTCGAGCCCCGAAGATTTAATACACTCACCACTTCATGGATGCAAATACGGGTTAGGCATGTTGAAAGTTAGGTAATTTTTTGTTGTTTTGGGCATTACAAGTAATAATATCATGAACAAAACACACAAGACGAGCGAACCGTGAACTATTCACCTACCCAAGGCGGTTTTGTGTTTCGTTCATCAGACATAGTTGGATTCATGGAGAGTGTGTGGTATGATAGTATTTTTTTTCTTTTTTCTTTTCATAGTATGAATACATTTGTCTGACTAGGCGTCAGAATTCGTGATCGAGGCGCGAAACTTGAAAAGAAATAAAACGGTTTCAGGGCGACATTCGGACGATTCGGTCATTCGCTATTCTGCAGCCGGCGCAAGTGGCCGAATTGGAGAATGCACTCGATCCATCGACCGCCACTGCTGTCAGCATCACCTCCACACAGGCACTCACACCCCCTTCATGGTACGGTAGCCTGCTGGGCAGTTCACTGGGACAGATTCTTATTTTTCCGAATCTTGTAGCTTGGGCAACTTCCAAAATGAATTTCTCTTCACAACGCACTCATCTGAAGACATGACGATGAGTGCGAAATGTTGGTGGAATCTTTGCTTTGGTCAATAAGCCATACCTTTGGTACCTCATTGAAGTACGGCATAGGAGTACGTTATTATTGATAGTTTCAGCACGAATCGCCCCGTGGTCTCGCCATGTACGACTACAGGTACATCGGACTCCAAGACGGTGGGTATTTGTTGATGGCGCAATACCATGGAATACTATTTGATCTTCTTATAAATTCATGGGTTCGCATTCAATCAGCATATAGAATGTCTTTTATATGGCTGGTTGGTGGCATCGAATCCACAGGTTGTTCATTAAAAAAACTGACTGAGCAGTACATTTTGTGTTTGATGTCTTTTAATGATGGATCTGCCGACTCTTGTGGAGAATTTTGACAGAATGACTACCAACATGCAATTGCTGTTTATTTTTATGAGCGCCAATTGCACGGCGAAGAATGATTCACAACGAATGCACGTTTGTATACGCGTGAAAAACGCGAGCACCATGGGACATTTGTGCCGTAATGGTGGATCGGATACTTGCGCCATCATTGTCGTCATTCTCTCAGCGCATCAATCCACTTCATGGCACTCCCGTCCTTCACCCTCGTATAATTTCTATCCACCTGGAAATTTAGGCGATTATTATTCTGGAAAGTTTTGCATGTTATACGACTTTTTGGGGAATCAAATAGGGTGTCGCATTTGGTGCATTTAGTGCATTTGTCAATCGTCTAAACTCGCCGGAGCTGTTGTCTGTCACATGATAGAGACAACCGCTCCGCGGAGATTAGACGAATGACGAATGCACCAAATGCGACACCCTAGAATCAAATCCACTGGTTGAGATAACTTTTGATGAATAAGGAGCTATTTTCTTTTAGAATATGAATGTAATTATGCACATCTTCTTGGTGTATTAGGCCGTGTCAAGGTATACTGTAGCAAATGTTTTCATTGCAGGACATGGTTGCCGTGGTGACTCTGAACCTCGACGGCGACGTTGTCTCCTCCACTGATGTTCATCCTTCCTCGTCTGCCTCCGCCCTCAACGTCACCGCCCCAACGGCCGATGGACCGCCTGCCAAGAAGGTCAAGGACGAATCGGAGAAGCTGAAGAAGAAGCTGCAGGTACCGATGGTGGTAACGATTTGTTTATTTAGAGCAGTGATTTGATGTCCGGAGGACCCCGCAAATTTAGGAAACGGCATATGAGCCCAAATGTCAACCCTTCTTAGCGCAAACAATTTCACGCCACATGTCTTACTGTTAGTCCCAACCAGATGCTTGTGTTCCTAATGGATAGAAGATAAGGACACGTGCGAAATACGTGATGATTAGACTGTTTCATTAGACATGTAATACAATGTTCAAAGTTTAGCAAATTGCTCTAGCTTTTTCAATGGGAAAATATAATGCGCCGTGTATTTTCGCGCCATCGTGCCATCTCTCCTCCTTATTCTGTATATCTGAAATACTGTATTTTCACAGTTCGATGCTCTCGTTACAGTACACTTCTTTGCAGAGGCAGGCGGAGCTACAATGGGAGTTGCGAGAGCAGTTCAAGACACTCAAATACAAGGATCTCGTGGAGTTGGTGAAGGCGAATGATATGGACACGCCCAAGGACCAGGATAAGGTATGCAAGCAGAGGATTACTGTAGCTGATAGGGATACTATACGATACGGTAGGACTATGCACTACCGAACCATGATGAGAATAAGGTATGCCATTCAATGATTGCTGTAGGTACGGTAGCATTAGCAGTCAGTTACAGTAGGTTACGACTCTACAAAATTTTCGGTTTTTGTAATCAAAAATATTATTCCGGACTGGTTGAATTCATGATGATTTGTTAATTTAAAAGAGACTTTATTCATCTGCAAAATTGATGCGTATTTTGGCTTTTAAAGTTTCTTTTCAAATATTTATTTAACTGAACCTTTCCTCGCAGATATTCGATTGTTTTTGGCTGAAATTCAACTTGTTGTTTTCGTGTTGCGCAGTGAGCATATAGTATGCTGAAGTATCTGACATACGCTGACCTTGAATTTTCTATAAAATTAAAACACAATATTCAAATTCATTTGCAGTTGTTGGATCGTCTAGTGGATGCAGCCCTATTCGGGAAACCCGTCGCGTGTCCCAAGTGTCCAAATGGAGAACTCGTGTTCTCGTGAGTATATTTTTTGAAATTATTTGAATTTCATTTGTATGCTTTCCCAATCCCCAGCAAATGGCCATTGAAGAGTGCATCTTTAATGATTTTTCACTAACAACAAACTGCCGGTTAGCCTACAATTAGCCTGTCATGTATTTTTGTCAGAAATCTGGAAATAAGCTTTCTTTCATGGGAACTCATTTTGATTCAATCATGATAGCTCTATCTACAGTATTGGATACAATAGAGTACTGCACAATAACTCTAATATGATACTTGTAGTGTCTCGGCGCAGACGTACGTCTGTCTCGGCCACATCTCCGAGTGGACCAAGTGCACGTACACGGACAAGAATCCGGTGAGCATTATGTTTTCCGACCGCGACGCGTGAACTGCCACGTTGCTGTCTTAACCCGTGGCAAAGATCCAAAGGTACATAGTACAGTAGATATTGGGGTAGAGTACATGTCGAGAGACAAGAGAACCGATGAGGTTCAGACCGAAAATGATTTGCGTTTGCTAAACCTACATAGATGTGCATACTTTGTAAGCAACTTTTTTTTCGCTGCAGGGTGCCCCAAAACTTATTTTACCAGAACACACTGTAAAAACGCAAATTTTTCCCACCGCGCAGGGTGCTTCCACTAAAATTTTCTCAAATGTACTGCAGCTCCCACTTGAATTTGCAGGGTGCTCCCGTAATTTATTACAGCCCAGCGCACCTATGTACACCTATGAGACAGATGAGATGTAGCTATGACAAATGCAAATCATTTTCGGTCTGAACCTCATCGATTCTCTTGTCTCTCGACATCTTCTCTACCCCAATATCTACCCTACTCTGTACCTTTGGAGCTTCGCCAAACATCGTAGAAAAATCTGTATATCATGGGATAAGTGTGTTTCGACTCCTCACATCATCCCTTCTACCCTATACTCGAAAAGTTCGTGGTACACCTCCTTTAAATGCTCACACATACAAAGATAAACGCAACGCGTGAGCTGTCGCTTTGCGGTATGGGCGCAGTAATCAATACAAGTCATTGTTGCAGGTTCGTGCTCCCCTGGGCATCAATCGTCAGCAAGTACTGAAGTGTCCGGTACTGATGGAGATGGAGATGAACGCATTGAGTGAGAGAGCGTACGCCATGGAGGATGCGATAGTTGGGTGAGTACTGGGGGTGAAAGACAGAGACGCCGTGGACATAACGGTGAATTGAACGGATTCGCCATCATTATCGTCATTTTTGCTGCGCATCTGTTGTATTTCACCATCATAACGTACATGTCCATGGCGCTCTTATTCTTCACCCCATTAAACAAATACGCAAGATGAATGGATACGTTTAGCTAACATCTCAACGATAAGAGAGATGCACATAGCCCAAATGTATCGTTGGTAGGCATTATTCAGTCAGTGAGAAATATCTGATAATAAAAAAAAATTATACTCTAATAATTGTTATATTGTACTTGATTAGTAATTTGAGCCATAGTTGTGAAATAGACTCAACATTGTGTGACCAGTAGCAATACTCTCAATCGGGTTATCATATCGGTCGAACGATGGCCGAAGCACGTTTCAATTGTATTATGGAGATATTTATACCATAACTGTAAAATAGGTAAAAGGAGCATCTGCCCATTCTACAATCAAGGCGCAAAACCTCTTTGTATAAAAAAATCGTTTGGTGATGTTATTGTGTGTCTCTTGTGAGCGTCTACTGTGTATACTGAAGATACTGCATGACGATATTTGTCATTTTACAGAAAGTCGATACCGAAGATGCTGCAGACAGGAGCTGCAGAGGTGAGTGTGACAGTTTGTTTGTCAGTCCAGTTATATCTCACACATCATATGTCCCAAATGTTATTGCTTTTGTGAAACATGACCAATCGCGTATACTAACTGACAATCCTAGTATGAGAGTTATGGGATTGACATAGTACTGTGTGATACAGAAGATTACTGTAGTCGATAGGTTACTGTAGAATGACGATGATTGATTGCTCTATCCAGGTGATGGACGGCCATACGTGCAAGGGCCCTGCAAAGGCTCAAGGAAAGCAGATTATCAAGAGGGTGAGAATCTGGTTGATTTATGTTTCACGGGCATCATATTAACGATCAACGAATGAAACAATTATTACAATAGCCGAAATTGGAAATGATTTAGTGCATCACTCCTACTATCTCTTTTATTTTCAAATAAAAATGATAACCATTGCTATGGCGAATAGTATTATTCGTGTAAACGGGGTTCAAAGTCAGCCTCTATATATTACGGTCGAAACCTGTCAAAGATCATAACTAATGGTCAGAGAAACGACGAAATAGCGCCCAAATGAGAGAGAGAGAGAGAGAGCATAATACTTTTTTTTTCATTTTCCAGGGTACGGTAGTGGACGGTGCCTTCGCTTACGCCGATGTCTGTCACGTGCACAAGGACGAGAATGGTGAGTGGCTTTCTTCCATATAATGCTGGGATTACGGTAGATCTCTCTGCAATCATTCAATACCCATGACTTCGATAGGATTGTAGCAAATCAACAATTGTAATCGTGATTACGGCAAACCTTGCGTTGCAATACTTGCGATCACGGTAGTAGTCCAACAAGTTTCATGATTACAGTAGCTCATTGACACTTTCTGTCCAGGACTCGTGTACTCGGTGGCACTCGGACAAGCGGACATGGCAACCAACAGGAACAGCTACTTCAAGATGCAGCTGCTGCGGCACGATTCGAATGACAGGTGGAAAAGATACACGTCGATATATAGTTTGACTGAAACACAGATAAGTCAGTATTATTGTTAGACAGATTGAGAAAGAACAAGTAAATTTATAATTGAAATGCAACGTGTTAATTGCTGTCTCCGATGCTCCTTGTCCCCTTTTAATTGCATTCCTGGTACATAAATGTTATACATATACTGTATCACAGTCTGTATATATTGGTTGCAGGTTGTTCTACTTGTTCAAGTCGTGGGGCCGAGTGGGCACCAATGTGGGAGACACAAAGGTGGACACGCGCTTTGATGAGTTCCAGGCACGAGCTGAGTTCGAGAGGTACGCGGTTATTGTTTGGGGATTTCCAAGGATTACAATAGCCTTTATAGTTTTTAGGATAAAATATTGATTCTTGCAGGCGCACATTATTTGATTTCAAAAATGATCGCATGGGTTACAATCTATTTTAGGTATTCATTTCTTCGGAAAGATTATAATTAGTTGCAGTGTTTTCCTCAAGAAGACAGGCAACAAATGGGAGGACAAGAAGTACTTCAGGAAGAGACCGGGCAAGATGGCAATGATCGACATGGACTACTCGGAGGTACGGTACCTACCGTATTCATGCATTTTCCATTTGGGAATCTTTTATTTGATGCAGCTTTTTGGTTGAGAATGATGCTGTAAGACTACTGAACTACCGTATAACATATGTTTCCTTTTAAGGAGGTTTTTGTTTTCAGTTAGAGGGAGAGGAGAACGGCGGAGTGACTGCAGGAAGCAAGACGACGCTGCATAAGTCCATCCAGGTTGGATTTATTGTTTTTTAAAGTTCAAATTTGAATTACACTTATTAAATAATTTTCCGTTGAGTTATGTGCCACACGGAGCTAATGAATAGGCAACATTACATTGTTTTATAATTAGAATGATCCGAGGTTAATGAAATCCTATCTATTTGCAGAGTCTTATGCAACTCATCTTCGATGTCAAAATGATGAAAAGCGCGTTGAAGAGTTTTGAGGTGAGTGATTTTGGGATTTTAAAATACGTTTTTAAAACATTAATTAATCTTAGAATTTGAGCTGGACATGAACCAGATGCCCCTCGGGAAGCTGTCGAAGAAGCAGCTGACGACTGCGTATGCAGTACTCACTGAACTGCAGGCGGTATGTGAATGTACTTCTTATCAATTAATGTTTTGTCTACAGTCATCCTTATAGGTCAATAATCATGTTTACTGACTTGATTTTTCCTAGATCTTGTGATAAGTTATGGCATATTTGTCTCATTAGTCGGTTGCATTGGCCGACACTGTGATTTGGTGCTGGGGTAGCAAGTCAAATTTGTATGCTCTTTATGAAAACTGATTATTCGCTGGAGTTCTCAACAGTGTTAACATCATATCAATAAATTTAATCACCTGATTGCATATGCTGACACAAGAACTGCAGCCCCCTCGGTGCTCGGGAGTGGCTATTCTTCTCTCTATTCTCCCCCTTTCCCTTGACATTGCGGATATTAGCAAAAAAGTACAATGAATAGTGTCATTACGTACTCTTGAGTGGAGAGGGGCCATTACATCTTTTATTTCCTCTTCCTCCCCTTATTCTTCCTCTTTGCCTCTCTTTTGTATAGAACATAACGGGTCAGTGACTTGGAGCGGCATCAGAGAAGAATGATTATAGAAAGAAAGGAAAGAAGAAAAAATGTTCGCCAGAGTGGGAATACTACTGGCCCAGAAATGATGACCAGAACGTTAGCAATCCTCTGATTTTGTGCCACAGGATGCAAATGATTTGCCAACGAAAGATTTAGGAATTGATTTGAAGTAAGATGGTTACTTGTTAGAAAAGGGAATTGCATAATTGGTTATCAATACATCATTCTAAACAATTATCATAAGTTAGAGAAGACAGCTCAGGAGAAACAAAGGATGCTTGGATAACAGTTGTTAATTATACAGACTCAATTGACTGCAATGAACAAAGTAATTGTGTAAATGTTTCATAATTCATGAAAAGTGAGTAAATTGCAGTTGATGGAATCCGGTGTTGCGACCCACGAGAAGATGGTTGACGCCTCGAACAGATTCTACTCCCTCGTACCACACAACTTCGGCATGAAACAGCCCCAGAAGCTGGACAACAAAGACCTCATACAGGTATACTGTAGGAAGAGGTTACGGTATCCGGGTTATTGTAGTTGGAGCGATCGTGGGTTACGGTAGTAGATTACAGTAATCTTCGTTGTAGAACAAGTCGAAGCTACTGGACGATCTGATGGACATTGCGGTGGCGGTTAAGCTGATGGCCAGTGACGCGCAAATGGTGGGATTTGGGAGACAGGAGGAGGGTATAAGGAGGGGTTTAGTATGGGAGATCGGTCAGTTCGTATAAAAAACAGATAAATAATAATAAATGGCTTAAATAAAGGCAACTGTGTTCGTCTTCGTTCAAATGAAATAAACGTCTGATTTGTGAATGTGAAAGTCGAAAATATTTTAAATGAAACTCTTACTGTTAGAATGATATTGCAGCAAATGCCTGTGGACGCGGATCCGATCGATGTGAACTACATGAAACTGAAGTCGAATATCAGGGTATCAGGGGTCATATTGGGAAGCTTTTCCTTTTATGTTTTAAGTGAAATGTAAACTCCTCGTTTGAATAGGGTTAAAAGGATGAGTGACTCTTTCCTGTTAATTTCATGCCAAATTGCGCGTATACATATGCTTTATGCATTCCAACGATGATGTTGCGGTCCCTATTAGCTGAATGTTACACAATTACCTTATGCATTCTTTACGTTATTAATACTATATATCCATCGTAACCCGAAATGGGCAATTCCAATTACCGTATCCATCGATTACAGTTCGTTGATCGATCTTCTTCCGACTACAAACTCATCGAAAAGTACTTGACGAACACGCATGGACACACTCATCAGACATGGCTGCAGTTGGATGATGTGAGTGGATATTAGGGTTGGCAGTTAGTCTCCGAGATTACTAAAACTGTAACTATAACTGTCTATAACTGTCCAAATATATTAGGGTGTCCCATAAGTCCTGTCACAAATTTGACTTTTCTCTGAATTTCTCTCTACTGCTGCCAAGGAAAAATCTGAAAACATTCTGATAATTCATGCTACTGGGACCTGCATGTATCATGTCAGTAGCTCCTTCTGCTTCGGTTACATGGTTTAGCTACGAGCGTTTGAAATAGCCCTATTTTGACCCCCAAAAACTTCAAAACTTAATTTCTCCTTGGAAAAAAATGATAAAAATCCCGAAACACTTTGATAATTAGTGGACTAAAATTACCTAAATTCAGAAGAGCTAAGATGACGAAATTCGCACTTTCTGGCCTCTGGCTATAGAAAAATGGTTTTTCATCAACTTTTGAATTTCGAGCTCAAATTCTCAGGGATGATCGGTGGTCGTCAGAGATGTTATGGAAAAATATTGGAATAATTTT
>JACMIF010000079.1:35012-71452 GCA_014805445.1 Diplogasteroides magnus | reverse complement strand
CCCCCCCCCCCCCCCCGCCCCGCGCTGGCAGTGAGAGTAGAGGGAATGTCAAAAAAGGTCCCCGCTCACTCTGCATCCCTCGATATGCAAAGTAGCCACCTGGCATGTCATGAAGACCATCTGTCCCTCCTTCACTCTCAACTTCTCCCATTCAAAGTATCCAAAGAGAAGGGAACGAAAGAATCTATTCTTCTTTCTCCTTTCCCTTGTATCCCCCATCATATTATAATGGTAGGATGTGTGTGTCTCACACCGATTATTTGGATGTACAAATGGTCACGCTATCCCTTCTACACGCCCTTTCATAGTCTAACTATTACTTGTGAAGGATACCGTAGTCTGAGACAAGATTGGAGTTCTTCAAGGGGGGTACTGAGGGGGGAGTATTGCCTTTCGACCACTTACTCTGTGGGAAGATGGCCCCACAATCACTTTGTCTCTCCCCTCTCAACGTTTCTCATTTCCCGCCCCTCAAAGCTTCCGGATCTTTGGTAATAATGGTCTAATTGTGCACCTGTCCATCACTTGTGGTCCCCTTCCCCTTCCTTCTCCCATATCAGATATCATCACCTGTGCAGTCTATCATTGTAAATAGCCTCCCGGTCCCTCCACTAACTTATTTTGTGTATCCCAATTCTGGTGCGATGTGTTCTCTTCCGAGATTTGCTTTACTCGATAAAGAAGAAGATGAATGGAGTGGGTCTCAGCTGGTGTTATACAAGTAAGGCTCTTACAAGAGTAATGTCATCAAGGGGGGGGGGTAGAGTGTAGAGTGGGGTGGACCCCCTCATAGTGGACACCTGCACTGTCTCCCATTAGAGACAAGGGAAGACAGCTGTGTGTGAGTGGGACAGTGCAAGTGATCAAGCATCCAACTTCATACCATCAAGGGACCATGACTAATCACTACAGTAACCTCATGTTTTCCATCTGGGATACAGGCTTGTTTGCAGAGGTAAGTAAAGCTATAGGTATAATCCCACACGTAATACCGTTGATGATGCGGAAGGATATAAGTTGTGAATAGGCAAGTAATAGGCGTCTCTTCATTGGAAGTTGAGGCTAGTTAGGGAAGACTTGACGCTCAAACGCAACAACTTTGTACAAACAACCACTTTGTCAAACAATAATTGGAGAAGGGGGGGGGGGAGAACAAGCCCTGAGGGATGAGAGGGAGAAGAAGATGAGATCGACTGATTCCACTCTCTCCATCTCTATCCTATCCCTCTCTCACCACACACACATAGTGTAAAGCGACTGAGGAAGATCTATTCTGCCGAAGGAATGACCGTCGATAAGTCTGCGCCCTCTCTTGTCAATCATAAGTTCAGAGTAAGAGTCTTCTCTTCCCTTTTCAACTGATTCATATGAATAGGTCTTTGATCAACCATTCGCTCACCATCTCCTCAATCCCAGGGTCGCCGAGTACTGTTCACACTGTTTGAGATTGCCTGAAAGTAGTGAGTATTCTCCTTTCAATGTTAGAATGGTCGTTGATTGAGGATCCAAGTTGCTCAAGTGCAGTGCCTGTAACTTCTGTTACTATTGTAATGCAGACTGTCAGAAGAGAGCGTGGAGTGTACACAGGAATGAATGTAGAAGGCTGAAGGCAGTGAGTCTCGTTTATGATTGACTAATTTATGGGTTATTATGGATCCTATCTGAACTGTTATTCCTAGTACGCGTCTAACACCTGGATTCCACCCTGGTCTCTCATTTTTACGTGCTATTTCGTCGTTGCGGGATAAGTTTCAACGGTGCGATAAATATCCTAGAGTAACAGTTCAGTTAGTATGCGTAATATGTTTCACTATATATTTGAAGATATACCCTTTGTGAAACATATCCCATCAAGTAGCCAAACATAGCCTCGTTCATTTGATAACAGTCAAAGTCTGTCTCTTGTCTTCCTTCCCATTTGGCATCCCGTACTCATTTCCTGAGTGACTCTCTTCTTCTCACTAATCTTGTGTATCTCGGGCAAAGAGGCGCGCAAAGTTGCATATTTTGAAAGTGGGCAAGGAAGGAAAGCGAAAGAGATTGGCATCAGCCAATTATACACACAATTGTGGCCACGAACGAGAAAGGGACAACTTGAGGCAATGGGGATTCATTGTACCAGTTAGCGGTTATAAAACGGTTAATTTGTCGTCATTCTTCACCGGATCGCTGTTGTCTCACTCAAAAATAGACGACCGCGCGGCGGAGAAAAATGAAGACAAATTAACCGCATTTGAACCCCTGGTACCAGTCAATGTTCAGGTGTATCCAAACCTTCCACTGACTGAAGTACTGTTCTTGTCCAAGGTGGGTCTGTTTGAAGTCAATTGACATATTATGACAAATAACAGGCCCTTGACCGTGTGTTGTTCATATCTGAACGTGGTGATGAACATGGATGGGAGAAGGAAAGAACATTCTCAAGTCTTATGGATCATAAGGAGGAGATCAAGTAGGATCTCATTTCATTCCAATCACCACCAGTGTCATGTCAGGAAGGATGAGCTCAAGATGGCACATTTCGAGAAGATCTATGGAAAGATGACTGCATTCCGGTAAATTGGAAACTATTTGAGATTAGACAACATTGATTTGAGTGGATCCGAGATGGTGGGCAAAGATTTGTTCTTCGATGTTTTCTGCAAAGTTTCTATCAATTCACACTCTATTCATTCGAATGCGGGAATCGAGATTGGAATGGCACTTGATCTTGGTTGGTCGACTTTCTCTATTCATATAAGAACTCGTGTAGGCATCTCGAAGTTCAATCACTCTTGTCGTCCAACATGTGCCATGGTCTTCGATGGAATTCGAGTATTCGTTCGTCCCCTCGTACCAGACATCGACGTTGACGACTACGAGAAGGTATGCAGTGGGGTTTCTAAACAATCCAAAGTGCATTTTTTATTCGTCTAATCATAGCAGAACTGTAGTCTCTACGAGCAATAGACACCCGCTCCGATTGGATTAGATGAATGAGAAGTGCACTTTGCTTTGATTTAGAAACTCAGCATTCCACTTGTTCTGTATGCATTCGCAATTGCAGGCCTTCATCTCGTACATCGATGTTGGCAGAAGTCGTTACAGGAGAAGACTCGATCTGAAGGCAAGGATTCATCCAATAGGAGTGGTTACATGAGGGTTCAGGCTAAATGGTACTTTGACTGTGAATGTGAGAGATGTGAAGATCAGGAAGAAAGGAAGTTGACTGCCCTTCGATGTGTTATTCCTGCTTGTGATGGGGCATTGATGACAACAGGTGAGGATGATACTCTCCCTTCAGAAGATGATAGTTGTTGCGGTGTTGATTTGGAGAAGTGCATTCGTCTTCTCTCATTCTCCTTGACCCGGTTGTCTATTGGCGGTAAGAGACCACCGCCTCTCGGAGAACGAGACATAACGAATGCACCTCTCCCGATCAAAAACGCAGCACCGGAAGATGATTCCAGAAGAGGAAGAGCCCATGCACATCGCGTGTCCTCAATGTCGTGCTGTGTCTGATGATGAGAGGTGGAATCTTCTTATTGTCTCAACTACCGTACTCCTTGCAGAGTCGCTGCGGGACAGAAGTTGATGCGAGAGTTGCCTCCCTCATTCGATCCTCAATGTCCTTCTGAGACCGTGGGTAATTTGACAGTTTGTATTCTGATCGACCACTGGTCTTTTTCTCTCAACGAGTGGCGATCAGAGCGGATTCATAGACTTAATAATCCGTCTGGTTTTCAGGATTTACCAGGGAGGGTAAGCATTTTCATGAGTAGATTGTGCACCATTTGAAGGAGGAATTGTATCAATTGTATCAATGTACACGCTTCAGTTTAGCACTTGAATGGCAATTTGACATTAGCACTGTGCATACTATTCACTGCACATCTTCACGTTATTTGTGACGTTCCACGTTTGGCATGGCCTTTCCTTGAGGCTCAATGAGAGTTTCGCTTGATTTCATCGTGCTTGGCATGTCTGTTTGACGCTTTGTATCACTTTGACCGAATGGTTTCGAAATGAGAACAGTGATGGAAATAGATTGAGGAAGAATGTTCTCCGTTTCGAGACCTCGTCATTATCGAATTAGAGCCTGTCTCGTTTAGATTGAGGGACTGCTCATGCAAGCAAAGGAGATGTTACACTCACAGAATGTATATGTCACCCGACTACAGACTGCCCTACTACACGTCAAGGTGACAATTGGGAAATGACAGAAAGGGAAACACAACAATTGGCTGTTTTGGCCATTCAGTCGAAAGAGCAAATATGAGGGTGAACGTGCAAGTTGATTAAATGGGGTAAACTTTGAGGGAGAGTTGGATTCAGCTTTGGCATCCATGCACAAGACCATCTACGACAACTACAAACTGTGAGATGTTCCCTGTTCTTGTCCAACACAGTGTCAATTTTCAGTTGTTTCCCCAAGGCCGATCGTCACGTCGGCTACTCATTGCTCAATATTGTCAAATCCCTTATCCAGCAAGGAAAGCGTAAAGAGGTTAGCTAAAACAGCCTCTGAGGTGAAAGAGAAAACAGCAAAAGGCATTCGCAGCGGGCAGGATTCGAACCTACGCGGGCAGAGCCCATTTGATTTCGAGTCAAACTCCTTAACCACTCGGACACCGCTGCATGGGGGCTCTCCCCACTAGATAGGCAGAGGAGGGAATGGAGTGTATTTCAGGCCGTGTTGTACGCGTACGAAGCCATGACTATCTTTGAAGTCTGTCTAGGACTGGAACATCCATTCTACTTGCAGTCACTTGCACTTTGGACATACTTGGAGAAGGGAATAGACAAGGCGAGTCACATCAACTTCCAATTAGGGTTTGTAAAACGGTAGTAGAGTGCATTCATCTCCGCTCTAAATCTTGTGGAGGGATCGTCTATGGCATGAGTGAGAGAACAGCTCTTATTCTTAGTGAATTAGACGATAGACGAATGCACTCTACTACCATTTCAGAATCACTATTTCCTATTGATTACTCCAAATGAAACATTTTCATGAAATTCGTTATTAGTTAGATAACCCTCCAATCTTTTCAGACAGACGAGGAGCTTCTAGCACTAACCAAATACGGAGACAACAAGCCAGTTGACATAGCAGCCCTATTAGAAAGAGCTGAGGTTCAAACACATAAGGCTCTGGCTGTTTAAGTCCTTCATTCATCCCACTTTGTGCCATACATTCAACTGGTAGTAACAAAGTGCCTTGTTTTCACCCACAAGCCCCCGGTCTACAAATTCCATCAAATCGTTCTTTCATCTTGTACTTTGTTGAATGAAAGTTTACGTTTATCGGGTGCTCGGACATATTACAGACAGTGGAGGAATGGAGAGATCACCAAATGAGTATACATACAAGTTATTTTAGAGAAATGAATCCGATCAATTTGGTACATTTCTATTTCAACTTTTGATTGAGAAGAATGTCCACAAATAGACTGGATTCAGTTGCCTACCAGTCAATAACAATGAGGTAAATCAATCGATAAGGGTGAATAGAGGAGGGATTCAGATGGTTACCTTGAGAACAATTGGTGCATGGTCACTGGTCTGCTTCTCATCGTCGACGACGAAAGTCTCAATGACGTCATCTGCCACTTTATTCGAAACGAGGAAATAGTCGAGTCTCCATCCAATGTTCCTTGTGCGAGCACCTCCACGATAAGACCAGAAAGTGTATGCCACTCTGAAATGAAGGTCATTTGATTGTGGAATAAAAAAACATGACAACAGACATTAAATCTACAAAATCATTGACTAAGTATAAAGAAACTATAGCAGTTGTATCTGGATTGTATAAATGACTATGTTTTAGAGGCTGAAAGACTACAGCGCCATGGACATTTGCGCCATAATGGTGAAATGGTCAGACGCGCCATAGTCTCACGGCGCAAGGGTCAATTTCACCATTATGGCGCAAATTTCCATGGCGCTGTTGTCCTTCACTAGTTTTAGAAGATATGACCAAATATAATATCTCTCCCTCCACAAACCACAATCTTTCTCACTTGTCACCGTGAATCTTCCTGAACGTGTCAGTCAACTCGCATTCATCCAACATCTTAGTCATGTCCTCCCTTTCCTGATCAGTGAATCCTGCAGTCTTGTTCGCGTTTGACTTCGGATTCGCCAGATCTTAAATGATATCAATCAATGATTAAAGTAGCCTAAAAAGTAATGTTATCTAACCGATCTCTTCATGTGCCACATTCAGATCTCCTCCATAGATGATTGGTTTCTTCTCAATGAGTCCCTTCAGCTTCTCTCTCATCAGATTTTCCCAGATTCCTCTCTTCTCCAGATTCACCAGTCCCTGTCCACTGTTGGGCACATAGGCTCCCACGAAGAAGAAACGAGGATACTGTAGAAATGACTATTGATCACTGAAACCATGGAAGCACACCTCAGCAATGATGAGTCTGCCCTCATCGTCGAATCGCGAGTCTCCAATGCCCTTCCAAACTTTAATAGGCTTCTTCTTACTATAAGAAAAAGGCTACCGTACTCTCGTCTAATCGCAAACTGACCTCAGGAGAGCAACTCCTGCATATCCTCCTTTCTTCACTTTCGAATCAGCGAGAGTCATGTGGTAGCCTGTGAACGTCTTCTGAATCCAACCAAGTGAATTTTTGACAAAACGAAACAACTTTAACCTTGATTTCTCCCGGAAGCTCCTGACATTTCGTCTCTCCAAGGAAAATCACATCAGCATTCTCCTTTTCAACAAGAAGATGGCCATTCTTCTGCAAATAAACAACAGTTGACACAAAAGGTAACACATAATCTGTTTTCACATCAGAATGAGAACATTCATCGAAACTATTGTTGATGGCCGGACCCTAGTGTATGGTAAGTTACTGAAGCATACTGAAGGTAATTGTAGGCTACTGTTATATACTGTTGGACGATTGGGTTGTAGTAGTAGGGTTGCTGCAGCAGGATACTATACTACAGTAATACACTGGAGTTCGTGAATCAGCAGTAGTACCCATTCATCGAAAAGTAATGTACCTTGACCCAAGAACGACTGCCAGCAACATTCCATGAGACGAACTTCCATTCTCTCGGTTCAGTATCTGTTTCACTCTTCTCACTGGATTCCTCGTCCTCTTCAACCTTAGCCTTCTTGGAGGCACGCTCAAAAATTGGCGCCAACTTCTGCAAAGGTGTTACGTCCGATAACAAAGCGAAAGATAACGCCTGAACTTTAGAAAGCTACAGACCTGTCTCTTCGACATTCTTCCAACTGCGTACCGCGCTTGTGAAGGAGACACAAGCGTGCGAATAACTCGTGAAAAGTGAAAGAAGAGAATTTTTGAAATTGTGAGAACCGTAAAACTATCCGTGAATTAGTCTAGTAAATGACAGAAATCTAATTTACAGATAGACTTTACGGTCGCGATCAAATTTTTCAGTTTTTCATAATTTTCACTGTGTGTAGGTTTATGACGCTTTAATCTCGTTGAAATAAGAATATTCTTCAGCATCTATGATGGAGGAGGCCGTGGCTTCAAATGGACACATAATCCTGAACGGAGAAATGCACAAAGAAGAGGATGGAAATCCCGATGTGAGTCGGTCGCATTAATTACTTTATTTCTCGTAAAAATATGTTCACGAGACGTTTAATGGATTTTCATTGCTATGTGCGGTTCTAATCTTCGGCTTCCACCTCGTCCTCGGTTGATTTTCCATCTCGCAAGCGCTTTATGATCATATTTTTGCTCTGGAGTATTTTCTGCATGTTTAGGTAGGTATTGGTGCTTTGAAATTTCTTCTCCAGTTCCGCTTCTTTCAATGCAAGCTGAAACTTGTGTTTTCCAAATTAAAAATTCCTCATTCTTACCTGAGAAGTTATATTATCAATCTTCTTTGTCATTTCAAAATGCTGCTTTTCCATGTCCATAATTCTCTTTTGCTCATCTTTCTGAAATTGTTGATGGCGATGCAACTCCTGATCCTTTGCGTGAATTTTGTGATGCATTTCACTCATGATAGAATTGTCTAAAATCATGGTTATTACTACTTCTAGTTTCCAAGCTAGTAGACGCACGCTCGAGACTGTTTCGCTTGAATGCTTGACTTAAGTTGATCAAGTCGTCTCTGTAGAACTGTGAAACGAAATCAGAAGACATATTCGTCAGAGAATTGTCCAGCATTGTAGGGTCCTATCAACTCTGTATTTTTTGAATATTTATTTTCCTCCCTACCTTGAGAAGAGTTGTTGTTCTTTCTGCTTTTTTCTCACCAATCTCCTTCTCGAAAATTGCAACTGCTTTCAACAACTCAATATTTTGTATTTCTGATAGATTCATCTTCAACTCCAAACTCTTTGTCTCTGTCTGAATAGTAAATCAATACGTTGATTCATTTTTCGCCTACTTGTCTCATTAGTTGTCTGACAAGCAAGAATGTATTGTGGGTCATATTGACGAATTCCTTCTCGACTTCAGCGTCGACCAATTTGGAAAGATCTTTGAGAATCTTGACGACGTCATCTTTTGTGTAGTGAGGATCTCGTAGTTTCTTCTTTCTCCAATCGCAATAGATAGACAAAGGGGGGAATGACCACTTACTGTCCCTCAACAACTTCTCGTATCGCTGCAACTCTTCCTTCTCTTTCTGATCGTGAGAATGTCAAGTACTGACACAGTCCAAAGGCATGAGAAGCATTTACTGCCAATTCGTCCGCCATTATCTGACAAGCTGCTTTTAATAGTTTAATTGGAAAACTAATGTAACTAAACACGGATGAATTGAACATGTAACAAGTGTGAACAGAAAGGGGGAGACCTCTCATAGTGCTTCATTCTCTCGTATTCTCTACCACTTCCACACTCTCTCATACAAGTTTCCATGACAATGCACGTCGCTATGTACTACATACTGGGAAAGGCAAATCAAACGAACCCCGAGGAAAGAATTGCAATCACGAAATCAACATATTAAAGTCTTCCCGGATGTTTGACGCTGTGAAACATATAGTACTGTACATTATGTTCCTAACGGGCTATGCAGTCACTATACTAAATCGAGACTAGTCAATAATAATACTCTTCCATATTTTTCGCAATAGGAGAAAATAATAACAATGCTTCGAGCACCTAGTAAGACATTTTTTTAAAATTCAAGCGAGATTGACATATAATTCCATTTAAGGTTGCACTCTCATCACACAATGCATCAGAGAGGGATGACGAAGAGTTGGTGCCTGAGGGAGAAGAACAAGAAGAATTGGCTGGATCGTCAAAGGAAGATGAAGGAAGTCTAAATGGGAATGTGAAGAAGGCAGTTACACACAAAGTTGTCTACAGAAAGGTTAGTTAACGGGTTCTTGAAATGGATTATGGTAGTGTCCATGAATGGATTTTAGCAGGTGGAAAACTATGACATCAACAAGATGGTCCATGACTTCTGGCCGAGTAGAAGGAGGAAGATGGAGAATATGTCGGTAATGGAGCTGAGGGAGGCAAGCAGAAATCAGGTATTCATGTTGACAGGAGAGAAATGCAGTCATACTTCAAAAGGGTCATCAAATTTGACCTCACCGACCCGCTTCTCGGTCCCAAAATCGGACCACACCGACACGCCCTGGGGTGGAAAATACTAAAAATGCCTCATTTGACCCCTGGCTGCATCACCTTTTGAACTATGAATGCAGTACCGTACCTATTGGGTTTCTGATGGTTCACCTCGTTTGCCCACAAAATGTCGATGAGATTCGGTCCCTTTGCATTAGTTATCGTGCTCTTTCAATCAATATCACAAGCATAAAAATGCAGATAGGTCGGGAATTATGATCGAAAACTTATTTAATTTAATTTTCTCTATCGCAGGATTTGCCTCTTGCGCGAGTGAAGAAGATCATGAAGTTGGATGAAAATGTGAAGAAACAGGTCAGACATTGCATTCACATGAAATATATGACACATCTGTATATGGTTGAATTGTGTTGATGGTTGTGTTGTTCAGATGATCAGTTCTGATGCCCCACTACTTCTTTCACTCGCTGCAGAACTTTTCGTTGAGGAATTAAGTCTCAGATCATGGGAAGTGACTGAATCAGCCAATAGGAAGACTCTTCAGAAGGTACAATCAATCTTGTTCATCCACACCTTCACAGTCATTTTTAAAAAATCCTTATAAAATTATTCTAGCAATAATAGAAGACAAAAAGTGCTAGTAAGATTAGCACGGAAAATGGTTAATTGTATCACCAGTAGTCAAGGAAATCAATTGCAGACTGACGTTTCGGTGGCCGTAAGTCGGAATGAGCACATGGACTTTCTGATCGACATAATTCCTCGAATAGTCACTGGTGGTACTTCTGCCCCTCCACCTCCTCAACCTCCTACCACTCAACAACCAAATACTTCCACACCACAACATCAGACACCAGGACCATCGAATGTACAACATTCTACGGTGAGGAAATCGAGTTGTTATAGGATTATGTTCTGTGACTTTGGATGTGAACAAATAGAGTGAGGGGATCTTGAATGAATGTTCTAATTGAGCAGTCTCGTCCGATGTTGGTTCGTGCAGTGAAGACTGTGGATGGAAGGACTGTGGGAAGAGTTATCAATGGTAAGTACACTTGCCATACACATACATTGCTTATTCTTTATAATACAGACATTTGAAAGTGTTGATTGAAGAGTAGATGAATAGCCCCTTTAGGTGGTCCCTCTTCTAGTCATCACTTTGACATGGGTGGTCCATCCACTTCATCTGCCACACAGGAAGAGTTCATGATGGGAGACTTTGTGGCCACTCCCATTGGACAACCAATACAATTGGGACCACAGACTGTATCACAGTTGAGAGTTGGAGGAGGAAAGATGAGATTGGATCAGAGGGAAAGGGATCCTGCACCACACAGATCACTCAAGACTGTAGGAACTGAGAGAAAGATTATGGAATAAGGGAGATCGCATATCATTCAACATTTAGAATAGATTGACACTATAAGACAATCAATTCTCTGATTCCCTTTTTGTTCATAACAAGGAATGAATCTCATTTGTATTCACTTGTTTCATGCATATACTGCCATTTTTGGTTGTTTCATTCATTCCAAAGAATATATTGTTTCTCTTTTATCCCAAATGCTTTTCTATTAAGTAGTGAAAATAAATGCTATTAATCTCTTTTCAGATATGACTTGCCATACGTTCGTTTGGTTTTTTGTTTCACATTGGGTTTTTTGCATAAATGATTTAATTTTAACTTGTCTTATTTTTTCTGTGCCCATATCGTTATTTCGATTGATATATCTTCGTGTCACATACGGCATCCCTGATCGGTTACGGTAAGCTGGCAGTCACTAGAAGGCCTCACTCTTTCTAGCTCTATTTCACAGCCGTAGACGATGCGCGAAAATATATTTTCCTAAAAAAGCAAACCCAAATTGTTTAACGTTTCTTATCCGAAACACTTCCCATTTTTCCGTTTTCGATTCCAAATTATATTTCCCGCAAAGTACCGGAAAAAATATTTAAAAAAACGCACGACCCTGTAACAAACTGAATATGATGTTGAGATGGACTCGGCACGACGAAAGCGTCGTTCTACAGTAGGAAGGAGTTCGGTTGATCTGGTGGCACTCTTCCCTCATAACAGGTACTTCAATTATCTCTCCAAGTTGGATTATATTGAGAGTGCAACACAGTTGTTTAGCGCCATGCTTGATTCGGAACAAAGCTATCTATCTATCAAATCAGAATAAGTCTTGTTAAGAATGGGGGCGTTTTCAGACCGAAGCGAGTGTCAGAATTGACATTGGAAGAGCACACAACGAGAGACAAGAGCAAAGTATACACTGTAACTGCAGAGGTGAGGGTTACGGTAGACACAATCAACTATTTCAGATGACAAGTTAAAATGGGTACTGGCCACTGATACCTCGTTTTTTCATTCTGTATTTTCAAAACGGCCATAAACGGATATGCAAGATGAGAGTATTCGTTTTGTTAAGACTGGAACGAGCAATTGCATTGTGGAGATGGGAAAGGATGTGGAAGAGCCCGCTGAAGGAATGGACTATGCAATTGCTATCGTCAACAAGGAGACTGGTAGGAGATGACACACTTTTGACCATTGACAAATATGTTTATTATTTAGGAGAGACGTTCTTTCGCCCTGCAACTCTTCTCTCATTTGAAGCCGTTTACTCGAAAAACGTGGACGAAGTACTCGGAAAGAAGTATGCTCCTTCATCACTTTACTTTCTTTTATACAGTTATTTCTTATATGACTGTTTCGGTGTGCTACAAAATGCAGGGTTTATTAAGATTGATTAATTTCATATTGAGTGATGTCTGTTGTAGGAAGAAGTCTGCCGTTGACTACGCACAATCATTCGAGATGAAGTCCGACCAATGGGCAGAGAAGAGAAATGCACTCACACAACAATTCGCAGGCACGAAGAAGTTGAGGATGTTCGAGGCCCAACAGAGGAGACAGATCAATACTGTAAGTACACACATCATACCGCATCCATTATATTATATTATTAGTTATATTTATTATATTAGTTGTTGAATTTGTCATTTCATTCAAACCGGCAGACGTTGGTGTGAATTAAATTGTTAGGAATGGCGCAGCAAATCCAGTTTCATACTAACAGGAAGCATTAAATAAGAGTCGTTTTATAGACTAACAAATTACTGTATCTATCGTTGCAGGATACCCTGGAAGAGATGAGCAAGACTGCGTTTGCCTCTGATCGAGTATTATTGGAAATGGACAAGGATAACAAGGACGACATCTCACTCGTCAATAAGGTATTCACAGTAGTCCGGTTCAATCTATCATCACCGTATTCTTGTCAATATCAACATTCTACAATTCCTTCATTTCAGGCCCAATCGAGTATTCTTCCCAAATTCGTGGACTGTGAATTGGCCAAGGATGTGTATCCACTTCATTTGTTCATCACTGATGATGAAGTAGGCAATATATGAATGTTTGAATGAGTCGTTAGATAATGAGATGATATTGAGAGAGAATGGAATGTTACAGATATCAGCAGTGGTAAGTGATTGTCGTGCACTGTGGAAGAAGGGACAGAAAGAGGCCATCGAAGCTGGTATCTTATTCCTTTCAAGTAATTACACATAAAGGATTCGCCAATCGTACTTGTTTGTGTCTGTTGTAGTAATTGTATCCATGCACGCGAATCTTACTGTATTACTTCTGAACATGAATGAGTACTGTATTGAGGCATTCCTGACTTTATCTACTCTATCGCTGCGGGAGCAGTGAGGGACGACTCGATAGTTGTGGGATACACACTTCTCTCTGCTATGGCCACTGCTATTGCGGTGAGGATGTGCATTCCATTCTATTCTTTCACATGGTTACTGTAACTCCTGAAAGGGAACACGTCTATTGTGTTGTTTCAGAAGTGTCATCGTTTCAACCTGAGAAGGGGAGACTGGGAGGACATTAAATTGCCTGAGGCGATCATGACAAAAGTCAAGATCGACTACTTGCGTTCGTTTCCTTTTCTTCAAACAAACTACAAATATGGTTTAGTCTAATTGTGTTTGAGCCACAACGAAAACTTTGTGCATTCTCTAGGTTGTCCAAGTGTGGAATAAGTATTCTCTTTGCAGCTGATGAATTCCGGGCGATAAAGACTCGAGATACGGAAAGGTTTCATCAGATGAGCATATCTGCTCCCACAAAGGAAAGACTCATGTCACATGCACTTGCACTGGCTACTTCTCTTGGTCAGTTGCCATTTATCCACTACGACGAATGTCTCACTAACTCAGAAGGGCTCGTTTGTCAGTCATCTCGTTATTACTGTATGTGTATGCAATATCACTTGTTTTCAGCTCCCTCGCAGACAATTCCATTGACTCCCTGGGCCAAATTGACTGCATTCACAGAAGCCAAGATTGTCAAATTGTGTCAAGCCATCGGATGTGGCATTCTCAATCTCACGGCCGCCGATGCCATTAAGTAAGCTTTTTTATTCTTCGTTTTTGGGGTAACTAAGGAACTAACGATTCAGAAATTATCAATTAACATGGGGTGACATGAAATTTCAGGGACTTTCACTCTCTTGTTATTCGAATATGAAGAATTTAATCATATGTCTTACTTTTATTATATATAGTGCGTATTGAAATGTTTGCTAAAAATCGCAATTTGAAACTAATATATGTGTTCTAGTTTGATGATTATCCATTTAGATTCGGTTCCATACGTGCTGCCCGTCTTTTCGGTCCACCTAACCAAGATAAGTCTGGAAATGGCAGTGGTCGCAAATTTTTGAGAAGGAGGACAAAGTAGGAGACAACTTGTTGAGTTTCATTCAAGTAGAAAGGTAAAGACTGCGTTAATTGACACTTGTCTCACTCACTTGTTACCACTTTTCTCTATTCTTTTGCCTCATCATTTTTGATGTTTCTCTCTCATAATTGTTGTTATTGTTGTTCGTGTTCGCCAGCCTCTTTTGACTGTTATTGGCTGCCACGCTCATTGTTCACATTGAATATCCTTCCTGACTAAGTGAAACTTTTAGATTGCAAAGAGTATCAATGACCCAGTTTCATACTGATAAAGTGAATGAATCTTGCGTGTGTACTCGATTGTGGTCGATATGCAGTGGTATGATCTGCTTTCGATACTTGTCCATCTCATTCCCCCTATCAGCATTCATTCCCTTCTTCTCTATTCTCTCTTCTCTTCTTGGTATTCCTCTCCATTTTCAGCTTGGGCATCTCGATAGGAACTGCGTGCACATTGATTGTGTACAATGTGTCCGTGCAAGGTCGGACTGTTCTCTATTCAGACTTCTTCCCTCTCCTGCCTAGACATGTCGTATAGTATTCCATTCCACATCATGATTGTATTCCCCATCAACACCAATTTGGTCGACCAATTTCCACTCATGTCAGAATAAGCCATGATTAGGAATGAGATAGTGTCGCAGCCATTTTCATCCTAGTATAGTCTACAATATAATCATATACTGTATGAGATGAGTAGTAATGATCCCTTCACCTGGGATATGGCTGTTATGCTCTCTGACACCTGGCTTCCCTTCCCCCTTGAGGTTTCTCGTTCCCTTCTCTTTACTCATTCTCGTTTCCCGGTCAACCTTCAATTAGTCTCCCATATCTTCCATTCACCCGCACGTGTACAAATCGACTATGGTCCCCATCGACCCAATCACGTGGAAAACAAAAGAGTAGAGATTGATAACATTCTGATAACCAGGAATCAGGTGTCACTTACTCTCATTCCTGTGTTATGAGAAGAGACAAAGAGAAGACTGACATTCTGTCTCATTGTCGTTCTTTACTCGATTACATCCATTACATTGACTGGTTGCAGCTGATAGAGACTGATCCCTTCTTCCCTCATCCTCTTTCCATCTCATCCCTCCCCCTTCCCTATCCCCCCTTCTCGTCTCTCCACTCATTTCTACTCTGGTTGCCTGTTTGCCCGTCATCTTTTCCACGTAGACTAGAAATCCGCTGGAGTAGAATCATTGATTCTCTCCCCTCCGTTCTCATACCTTTTCACTTTCTTCTCTATGAACTGTTAGGCTTGTCACTTTCACTTTATCTATCTACCCCTTTCATTCTCGTCCCATATCCACTCGTGCTGATTATCGGTATAAGGAGTGAGGATTGTCACTCCTGGGTAGTGATTCTCTTTGCACTCAACACGAGACCACCCAAGCCCCTCATGAGTATTATGCCCTGAGGCAGTGTAGTCTCGTCCATTGGTCACGTTTGCCTCTCTCTTGTCTCATTTGTCTCTCTTTCTCTATTTCTCTTCTCTTCACTTGTTCCATTCCCTTTCCTTCTTCTGCTCCTACATCGATCACCATTCCCTCTCGAACAACATTTCTAGTTTGCTCCCAAATTTATACAAATGAAGCTTCATCCCTTTAATCGACCCCTCAGGGCTCAATCCCCAATGCCTCTTCTTCTTATTCTCTTGTGTCCATTTCTCATCTGCCTTTGAACCCATCTATCCCCGATGACAGTCATTTGCAGTGTGTAGCAGCTGCTTCCTCTGTTCCATTTCTACTCTCCCCCCCCCTCATCTCAATTCCTTTTCTAACTTGTGCCCAATGTACTGCACACAAATTCCCACGTTGGTCACTCCCATGAAAGTACTCGTATACTTATGTATCCTACTCGAGTACTTTCCCTCCACTTACTAATAGACTTCTTCTCTCTCCTCTCATCAGGTTGCTGTCCAGTAGAGGTCTCATTGGAGACTACTAAGGCGGTGCCAGCCTCCAGTGCCTTCCCTTCACTCCCCTCCTCTCACTCTCATTCCATCCCTCCTTTTCCCCCTGATGACTGACCATGTAGCCTTGTTCGTCCCTTCCAGATACTATCTCCCTCCCTTTATGTCCTCCTCTGTCCTCTTATCAGACCATTGCACTGTCCTCATACGACAATCATCCTATACAGCTTCATTCACCCTCTCTTTCTCTCCCCTCTCTCCATTGACAGTATCCTTCATCATCTGTCGTTTCTCCCATTTCCCGCGCTCTTTCCAAATGTCCCTCTGATTCAGTCGTTGACGTCTTCTGAATGATATGATGTTTCAGGGTATTTGGCAGGGTGAGCCGTCCCCTCTCACTACGGGTATCTTCAGTCTCTTGTCATAGGAACCAATTTGCCGCCCAGTGACCTCCTCTCCAAGAGTGTCGTCCATTGACTGTTTGGTGTGTTCCCTCTTGATTGGAGAGAGGAGAGTGAAGAGAGAAGAGAAGGGAGGGAATGTCAGTCCATTCATCCATACCTACCAATATCTCATTCGAAGACGCCACCTTTAATCTTGTACAAGCGTGAGTTATACTTCTTTCACAGTTTATGTTATATAAATAATATAAACCGAAATATAAACTTTATAAATCCCCTGGGGCAAAGTGTTTGTTGAATCACCCGTGGTTTATTGGCTATGATAAGCAGAAGAGGTTTAGTGGGAGTAGAGGCACTCAGTCGATCGACCACGTTACTATGCATGACTAATATCTGTACCCAATTGAAGTGTTCCTCCTTCAGATTGAGTCCAAAGAAGCTGCGTAGAGAGGACGTCCCATACGACGCATTCCGAAGTATTCTGAGAGGATTTGTGGAGGAGAAGGAAAAGGCAATGGAGACCACTCTGGCTGGAGGATCTGTCAGTCCGAGTAATGGTCAGAACTTTATTATTTTTTAAGGCGTTATTTTTTTTGCTGGGTGACGTGTTGCTGCATGATTTTATAGTATGGTAACATATTTCACTCATTTACTGGAGTAGGGGTGTTCTGAGGTTTTGGGGGTATTTAATGTAGTGTACTTTACAGTCGATCTGCAGCAGTAGAGTTGTGGTCAATATAGCCCTGGGGGAATGAATGACAAGAGAATGATGTATGAGAGAGATTAAGAGAGGGAGAGAGTGTGTATCGTTCACGATAATCAAGGTTATTGCCTCCCCCTCTCACTCATAATCGACAATGATGCACGGTGAGGATTAATAGGATGGACGATGAATGGCCGGAAGGGAGAGAAGAGAGGGGGATAGGGCACACTCAGTCTGAGTACACAGAGTGTAGTGTTAGTATACGTGTGGTTTGGACAATAGAGAGGGGAGGGTGCCATCCATCGACTGTTCATACAGCTATATGGCTAAGTATCCACATTTCTCATTCTAATATTGTCTTGTCACAATGTTGTATTCTTTCATGAGCACAGGTGATTTTCTAAATGGACAATATTGTACTTATTCTGCGTTGTGAATGATTTGTTTCTGTTCAGATGACGAATCTTCTCGTCTCTCATCCTGCTCTGATTCCCTTTCTCGCTTTTCCTCATCGCAAGAGGATACAGGAGCACACTCAACCAATCCAATGAGGAGAATACGAACCATTCGAGTGAGTACTGTACCCTGAGATACTGTAGAATACTCTACTTTGATTGACTGATACAGTACTTGATGGTCCCGGATTCAGGAACAACGCACTCTTCGTCGTACGAATATGCGATCTCAGGAGACAGTTCAATTTGGTGAGTCAATTGATGATTGTCGTAATACTCGACTACTGTGCATATTGTATCCTGCCCACACGAGTTTATATAAACTAGTAATGTCCGTAGTATACTACAATTCCTAGTGTCTCCTCCCATTTGATGGACATTCACACTCAGCTATCACTGTTCCCTATCGTTTCCAGTGCATGACAAGTGTTTCCCTCTGTCTTCTCTGTCCTCTCCCCTCTCCTCACACTCTCTCCCTCCCTCTCTCTCCCTCTTCCACTCTTATCAATTCCCATCCATTTATGTCCTTGACTTCACCCCATCCGTCTCCTTTTCACTGTGAACGATGTCTCTCTGATTGCAAATGGTTACTTTCCACCTTTCATTCTCACTCACTTTTATAGGGGTCAACCTATATTTAGTCACTCTCTCTCTAATCACTGTTCATCATTGCAGATTGTTCGCTGGAAGAGTTTCCGAAAGAAGTCAAGAAGCTCTACGAGGAGAAACTCCACAATGAACTGTCGCCAGTCAAGGTACAATCTCTTCTAGTGTGTTGAAATGATGTTTAGCTCCTTTGTTAATTTTAATTCCTTGACCGTTCAACGTAAGACTCTTGTTCTTCAGATCTTTCATGTCATCATCAACACAGTCAACGATTTCCTCTCGAAACATTGCACCAAAAAAGCAGTGAGTGCTTACTTTCATTGTTCTGATATGTCCATGTCTATATCACTCCTAATCGATACTATTTCTGCTTTGTTCAATTCTCTCAATGTAATCGAATCGAATTTGTCTCGATGACTTAGTTGTAATGGTTTTGTTGCCTGACGTATATCTATGATCTGTCTCTTCCCATATTCTCATATTATCCATTCCATTCTTCATTGTGATTCTCTTTCTTCTTTCAGTTGAATGGTCGCGTGGCTGAATTCGTTCGTTCTGAAGTGGCCAAGAGTGTACATCAACTGTGTGAAGACTACGATGACGAGGAGAAGAGACGTTAGTACCATTCACATACCCTTTGCATCTTACTGTACTCCTACAGTACTTCTATCTATGCACCACTCTGACTATGTCTTGTCTTACTGTATTCCTCCTCATTGTCATCTATTGATTACAGAGTCTGCGGCACTTCTTCTGGATGTTCAGACGTCGATTCTTCTGGAGATCCACGCTGAACTGCACAATCCAAAGGAGAACAGTCACATGAGTGTAAGCATTTTGCTTTTTTCGATTTGGCGGTTTTTGCCTGATGATATATAAAAGCCATTCCAGTTCTGTTTCTTTGAAACTATTTTTCACGGGTTTGAATTAGGCTCTTTTGTAGTGTGTACTATGGAACTTACCGGTACATCTTATCATTAAGTGGATGAGAAATAAAGTCAGAGGGGATTTGGATGTCTGATATCAGTTGAGTAAAGATAATAAGTGTCTTCATTGCAGATCATAAAGAAACTTCGATTCCTGTACATTGAATTCTGTGCATCGACAATGAAACATTTTATGGAGGATGATATGTGCGACAAGTAAGAGTTTCGTCTATTTATTTTATGAATGTCCTCTTTCACTTTCATTCACAAGTCCTTAAAAATTTGTAATTAAATTTCTAATTGTTTTTTTTTGTTTTTCACTCGGATGATTCGTAGCTCAGAAAGTGAGCTGCTGATGATCTGAGAAACCGTTGGTTGGAAAGAATATTTTTCTTTTAGTCTCAAATCTTCTTTTTCAGCTTCGCACACATCATGCCCACTTACATCGCTCTTCTCTTCGAGGAATGTGCAGTGACGATGCCAATCGATCTGGAAGATGCGGCAGAAGCTGAAGAAGACAAGGTACAATATACTGTATACGAATGCTGACCATATTCCACTCAATCATTCTGAACTGGACTCCATCCAATGGGGATCGTTTTAGTAGATACTATTAGCATGAGAGGGTTCAACCCATTTTAGCGATCATTCAATTGAAATTGAGACGTTCAATCTTTCATCCTATTGATTATAATAGTGCAGATGAAGTTATACGCCTAATTGTTGGTTATTGAGGCAAACGGTCTCTTCGCTCCATACTTCGCAACACACACTTCTTCTGGATTCCCCATCACTCCAACCACAATGCAGTATGCAGCCAATCCTGCACTGGTAAGGGAGTACTGTAATTATGTTCACTCTGTCATTTAACAATCAGGAATCTCTCTTTTGCTATGAAATCTATTTAAAATGTAGCTCAACTGCACCGTAGACATGTTGATATTACATTATTCGAAATGTTGCAGGCTGCCCGTTTGGATGCAATGTTGGAGGAAGCGAAGGATGAGGAGGAACCACCTTCTGGTGGAAGAACTGCACCTAGTCAAAGTAGTCAGACTATCACAAGGAAGAACAGCAGTCAGGGACCAGTGAAGAGGAAGGCTCCTCCCTCCACTCCCACAAGAGGTAATACTTATTCTTAATTGAATCAAACCACAACTGACAACTTGTTCATTTGTCTAGTAATGGTTGGCGACAGACTAACGTCCATCTGATTATTTTTAAAGCAAATTGTTTGAGACAGCCACAAACGTTCTTGCACGACGAAGAGAGTTTTCGTCCCAGAGACTCCTGATGAGAAGAATCAGACACCGAAGAAGAGTGCAATCAAGGACGGAAAGGTTCGTTTTAAGGGTTACGGTAGATCGTGGTGGGAATCAGATGAAGTTTGAATATGTCCCGTCTTTCAGAATGTTGTCCTGCAAACGCCGATTGAGAAGATGGCGAGAGCACGAAGATCGATCAAAGTCGACAAACTGGCAGCACTTGTTGAGGATGGTACGGTGGATTTGTATTTGGTTACTGTAGTTTTTGTGTCTAATACGATTGAGGAATACTGTGGAACAATTTCCATGAAACAGATAAAAAGTTTCTTTAATCTGTCGATTTGATTTTGTTCAGGTCGCAAATCAACTGCCAATTCGCCTGCATTGAATGCAATCTCATCCTCTCGTATCACTGCATCTTCCCGTCTATCGGCCTCTGCCAAGGTTGGCCTTGCAAGGAGAAGCTCATTGAGAAGCTCTGCCACCAAGGTACCCATATAGCATTACGGTACGGTGAGTACAGTCTTCTCTTCAGAAAACGACCCGTGAGGAATTCCTCTCTGCCAATAGAGAACCAAGGGACAAGAAGCCCAAAGTCAAGGTACGAGGAATTTTAATCTATATGCCCTGTTGAGGATTTACCATTGACTGTCAATGTGTTTTCATGTAGTGATGCTTGCATAAACTTGAACCAAACTATTTTCAGGTCAATCTTGCAACCAAATTCGCTTCAACCCCTGTTGGAGAAACGAAGAAGAAGAAGGAGCAGTTGAGGGAAAAGGAGAAAGAAGACAATGACATTCAGGTACACTTTTACAATTTGTTCTTATCCCTCTGCAATCGATATTCTCTAAACTTTTTTTTATTGCAATTTTGATTTCATGTTAAATCAGCGAAATGTAATCTTTTATTTTCAGTCTTTGACAATGGACACTGAGGCTATAGCCAAGTATCGTGCCAGGATGAGAGAAGTGCACTCAGAGGGAAGGATGGGAGATCCTACCGAGGTTAGGAAGGATTAATATTGATTACAGTAGCGATTTATGTGGAATCCTGATCAGACATATCATAAGTATTTGTCAGGTCTTCTACGGTAGGATGTCCAATCGAGTGGGACTCTTCGAGGACAGGGAGGAGGAGAAGGAAGTTACGGTATGAATGTTT
Organism: Diplogasteroides magnus; assembly: GCA_014805445.1. NCBI lineage: Eukaryota > Metazoa > Nematoda > Chromadorea > Rhabditida > Diplogasteroididae > Diplogasteroides > Diplogasteroides magnus. The sequence goes on along the minus strand of JACMIF010000079.1, from coordinate 49,720 downwards.
TTCTCCGAAAGAACATATTGTTTAAAAAAATATCATAACGAACACATCATCAATCAAACTGATACTTTGTCATGCGCTGCAATTTTATATTGAAGAGAGGAAAAACGAGCTCCCGTTGCCATTTTTGTGGTTCTACCGTAAAAAAATCACTGAAAGTGAAACTTAATTTGATATGTTTTGAATATTTTTGTATTTTTAGGTGAAGATCTTCAACCGCTCCGGTCGTATGGTTTACTCTCCATCGTGCGTATTTGTTGGTGCGTTTGAAGCAATCTAAATTAATTTAATTGTTTATTACAAAATAATAATATGATTATTTCCAGCACACACCCTTCTGAATACTCACAATGCTGCCCCACTCATTCCCACTCGACCATCTTCCTCCTCTTGCTCTCCATCACAATTCAAACTCAATCGACTCGTTCGACCAGCCAGTAAGGGAGACAGACTCAAACTTAAGAAACTACGAGACAGAGTACTCTCTCCCAAGAAGGAATCAAAGGAGGCCACCAAGTAGACTTGACATTCCACTTTTCCCCTTATCCAAGTTAATCTATATATTATGCTAGGAGAGTATTGAGAGATGTATTTGATTATAATAGTGCAGATGAAGTTATACGCCTAATTGTTGGTTACTCATATGCAGTACTTTAATCCCACCTCCTACCTCTAAGTCAACCTTTCGAGTTCCTATTCCCTTGTGATTTCTCTTCCCCGGCTATTCTTATATCTTTCCCCCCCCCCCTTCCCTACCCTTTTAGTCGTTCAAACGACTCTTGGTTCAAAGAACATAACAACAACTTGTGTAAAACTTCTCTCGTCCTTTTCCCAAATTGTAACACGTTTCTAGGCATTAGACCTGTATATTCATTACTCTTTAATGTTATTACTATTAGGATGATTTGCGTATGAACCTTATCGATGAATAGACAAAGAAGACACTGTCCCAATTGTGACCCATTGGCCATCCAGTCGCTCTTTCTACCGTAATCTTTCCCTTGTACCCTCTGCCGTCTAGCCCTCGATTCTTTCCCTGCCGAAGACCCTTTTGCTCCAATTACTGTATTGTTTGTGTTTCGTGGATATGTGTGCTTTCCATTTACTATTCGAGATAAAGTTGTCACGTTGAATACTTTTCTCTCTTCTCTGACTATCTCTTCACGAGGTTCTCGGTCCTCATTCACTATTTCGTGTTGTGCTATCATTTCATTTTTCAGGAAAGTACCGTATTCTCAATGTTCTATTCCTTATTGTTGTTGTTTAAGAGACTGGCAGTTTATTCTGCCGTTCAATTGTGCTGTCCATGACTAAAGTCCGAGGGGCGACTACTGCATCGGGGTCTACGAAGAAGGTGCGAACTCCCACCGTTATTGTTGGATTACTGTAGAAGAGGAGAGAGAGAGTAATGTATGTATGAATTTGCTGTAGGAGAAGGCGGGCGAGTCGGCCACCAGTGAGAGAAGGAGTCTTCGACAGCGATTCGATATACATCCGGAGGACGCCGTCATCAAGAGGGTACGGTAGTTTAAAGGGAACCGGAACATCAAAACGATACTTTGTATATGGGTAGTATTTCACTAAGGAATAACCATACAACATATAAAAAAATGTTGTTTCATAATAGTTTTTCACTAAAATGCAAAAACAAGATTTTGTGTGTGCCTACAGTTTCCCGACGACTTTTACTAATATTGTTAATAAATCACCAATGCGAGTGAAAAATTATCATTCGCAAAGCGCAGATGCTATTCTGAGCACTTACTTTACAATATAGCTTACTCAGGATTTCAGAAAGTCGTATTTCTAACTATATTAGTAAAAGTCGTCGGGAAACTGTAGGCACACACAAAATCTTGTTTTTGCATTTTAGTGAAAAACTATTATGAAAAAAACATTTTTTATATGTTGTATGGTTATTCTTTAGTGAAATTCTACCCATATATAAAGTATCGTTTTGGTGTTCCGGCTCCCTTTAATTAGAGCAACTTTCTAATAAAATCATTCTTTGCAAGCCACATGCAAATTCGCCAAAAGGGCATTGATGATGATATAGTACAAAGTGATTATCACAACGGTACATGCCAATCTCTCGTATTTATTAGAAATGCTTTGTTGAATGTCGTGTTCTCTTACAGTATGGGTTGCAGGAACTCGAATACGCACTTCGATTGAGTCTCGACGCAGCTGCAAAGGACGAGGAAAGAAGAAAAGAGGACAGTGAAGAAGAAGAGGAGGAGGAGGAAGTGAAGGAGAAGAAGAAGGTGCCTGTCAAGAGAAAGAGTTCTCCACCCAAGAAGAGTCCACCCAAGGTAATCACTCTTCTTATTGGTCTCCTACGGTCTTACATGACTCTAAAGAATTAATAGCTTATTAATGTGTTCAACATATAAATTTAGACAACTCCGCCTAAGAAGGCGAAGCAGTCTCCTCCAGAGAAGAAATCGCCTGTTGAGAAGAAGGAGACTCCACAGAAGAAGGAAACACCCAAGAAGGCTGAAGAAAAGGTAAGAATGAAGTGAATTGTATTGGATGGGGGGGGGGGTGATATTTCTATAAGATAAGACTATATATTATAGTCCAACTGGCAGTTGCCCTATTAAACACAGCCAGAAAGTCCATTTCCTACAGGTTGAGGAAGAGCTGAAGAAGGAGGAGAAACCATCGACAGCCTCGAAGTCTGTTGAAGAGGTAGAGAAGACAGAAGAGAAGAAGGAGGAAGAGACAGAAGCACCAAAGAAGATCAAGGTATTCCCATATTCTTGATATTCGCGTGATAGGAAAGTGAAATTAAAAAAAAGAATCTGTATCATCACATCACTTAATGTTAATAATATATAATATCCTAGTATTGCCTCATACGATCTGTTTGCAGGGTCGGGGTGGAAAGCGACCATACGGTGCAGATTTCATCAAACTCATTGCGACTGCCAATCGAGTACTGGGAGAGAATTGAACACTCTATCCACTCTTATTCATACTCTTCATCGAGTGAGTTATTTAAAACAAAATCATTTTTGTTGTTGCAAACTTTCCTTGTGTCACATACAGATTTTCGGAAACATGACACATTGCAATTGCCATTTACAATGGAAACGCGACATTGTGGAACGTCCTTCCACTAAACATTTGGAGGAGCAAAGTTCTAATATTTCGCGTTCGTAAATGACAGTTTCAAAGTGTCACGTAGCCGTGATTTTCCAATCATTTTTTTACTGTTTGTGGAGTGTTTTGTTCCTTATTGGATGTGAATTGGATAAGACAGATGCCTCTGTTGCAGGATGTCTGCCTCCTCTTTCCCTCCCTCAGGATCTCTTTCTTCTCCTCGTTTCCCCCTCATTTCTCTCATCTCTATCATTGTCATATCCATCATTTCTCTCTTCATCTTCCAATCTGGATTCCTCCTCAAACGGATCGAACTTGCGGAAAAGAGGTTGGCGTTTTATCGAGATTGCACTTTCTTTGTATGAAATGCTCTAGTTTGTAGTCGTTAGAATGGAATTAATTCTGTCCATCCTTTCCATCTTTAGTCTATATTCTCCCCTTCAGTCGTTGTGGTGACGTGTCCCTCCGTCTCTCCTCCTGTTGGCTGCCCCCTCGTTTCTCTCGTGCTGTCCTCGTCGTTGTGGATGCACTTAGATACGATTTCCTCCATTCGACCACCCACGAAGATCGACCATGGGCCGGTCACATGCCATTCACACGAGAACTCACTAAGAGGTACGGTAGATGAGATGGTTATACTGTAGAATGGGGTTGATTGCATACTGTATGATGATATGTTTGCAGAGGAGCATTTGTTGCGAAGGCAGTGGCCGATCCTCCAACGACAACACTTCAGAGACTGAAGGCATTGGGAACAGGGGGTCTGCCTACGTTCATCGATGCGGGAGAGAACTTCTCAAACGATGCTCAGGTATAGTACATTGCATTATAAAGGGGATCTGGGAGGAGTGGATCTATCCATGTTAGTTCAAATCAGCGGTTCTACATATCTTTTTTCTTATGTTTATTAAATTGATGATAATTAGCATCAATTATGAATGGATGAAAGTGGTTGTTATTGTGGAGTAAATATGAATATAACAGGTGCACGAGGACAATATTCTCTCTCAACTGCAGTCTTCTGGTCGAAATGCCACTCTTCTTGGTGATTCCACTTGGATGTCTCTCTATCCTCGTTCATTCCATCGACACTTTGAAATGGACTCATTCGACATTCACGATCTTCACACTGTCGACAATCATGTACTGGGTACGGTAGACTTTATCGATTATGAAAAGACGTGAGCTAAGTGGATTTTACGTTTAGGTACTTGTAATCATCCTTTTGATTCTTAAACGTCTCATTACAATTCGAATCTCTTTAGATACCATTTGATTGTTAGTTCATTTTGCTCTGTCTGAATTAATCAGTATTTCTTAACCAATATGGATAATTTCACAGCATAATTGATAGAAATTAATATGCCTTCCACTAATCTCCGTATGTTTTCAGCCCATCTTCCCTCTGAATTGTCTCGTTCTGATTGGACTCTTCTCATTGCCCACTTCCTCGGTGTTGACCATGCAGGACACAAACACGGTCCGCTTCATCTCGAAATGGCTGCAAAGCTCAAACAGGTTGGGGAAGACAGTATGGTTAAGGATTTGAGCTACTCAACATTTTATGTATCTATTTTTAATTGAGAAGAAATTTGATTGACTAATAATAAGTTGAGTGAGCAAAGGCATTCATTGGAAGTAATGTGTTGTTGCGTCAACGTAGAAGATGTATGTATCGATCGTAATGTCCTCCTTGAGATGGATCGAGTGATTCGTGATGTGGTGGGAAGTCTGAAGGAGGGAGATTTTCTCATTGTAATGGGTGATCATGGAATGACTACAACTGGAGATCATGGAGGAGAAAGTGATGATGAGACAGGAGCTGCATTTATGGTCAGAGGGATTTGAATATCCATTTTTCTCATAGTTAAATTATTTACCATTTTAGTTAATAGAGCGTTTATATGTATGATGTAGGATACGCATTACTTTTTGCATTCTACAGTTTATTGTCTGCATGAGACAGAATTCTTACAGTATTTTATTGATTCGATGATTATTCTAAATCTTTTCTATTCTTACATGCCTTAGCAATTGGGTTTCGGCATGGCGTATTGGTTATTATCAGTATACGAGATTATTCAGTTTTTCATCTTATCCATTGCAGGCATACTCTCCGGGTGTTCGATTCTCTGATGATGAGGAAGAAGGAAAGACAATAGAGATTCGTCAGATTGACATTGTTCCCACTCTTTCCCTTCTACTCGATCTTCCCATTCCATTTTCTTCTCTCGGTTCACCCATTGAACAACTCTTCGAGAAGGATACAGTACACATGGCTGTCCATCTCACTGCTATGCAGGTATTCATTCATGGGTTACTGTCTGTTAGGGGTACTGTAATCATATTCAAGGGTAATCATTCCAATCGCAGATAGAACGATTCGCCTCAACGTACTCGAGAAGGAATGGGGGATTGAGTCTGAGTCTACCTGCGGTAAGAATACCAATCTTGCCTCTCTTTTTTCCTTTATAATCTTTTGTCAGAATGGATATAGAGAATGCATAGACTCTTTCTGGTATCCTCATTTGTGTCTGTATCGATTGATGAGTTGTTCCTTCAGGAATTACCATTATCATCTGCCGATCAACGTGCCCTCATATCTCGACTTCAACTTTCCCTTCGTGCACAATGGACACAATTCTCTGTTCCACTCATGAGAATTGCCCTACTGTCACTTGTAGATTGCATCGGTCAGTTCACTCTTACTCCTCTCCTTTACTTACAGTACCACTCAATCACACTTACCGTAATCCTCTCCTTACAGGATCACTCTTCACCACAGCCTCTCTATCCGCTCTTATCGTCCGTAACTCTCATACCCTCCTCCTCCTTACCCTCATCATTTCTCATTCCCCTGAATCCTCTCCCGCCCTCACTCTCCTTACCATAACCCTTCCCCTCTCTATTCTCTATTCCCTATTCTCTGTTCTATCTTCACTTGCCTTCTCCAAAGCCTCCTTCCCCTCTCTCTTCCCCCTTTCCCTTACAGTACTCTCATGTCTCCTCCCCTTTTCCAATTCATTTGTTGTATATGAACCTTCAATCCTTCGTTTCCTCCTTTCTTCTCTTCTCATATTCTCATTCATCAATAGTCATATTTCTCGTGTTCGTTCTTCTCCTTCTGATCGTCGTTTCATTTCTTCTTCAACCTTTTCTTCCCTTCCTCTTCTTTTCTTTGTTCTCTTTCTTCTTCGTCTTCAACCTCTATTCCATCGTTGTAGGGAGGAAGAATATGATTGTATTCAGTTCTCATCTGCCCTTCCTTCTTCAACTCTTCCAATGGATTCTCGTCTTCCTCGTTTCATTCTATCCATTGTATCCACTCTATTCATTCATCGTCTATTTCGTCCTCCCTCATTTCCTCCTCGTTCTCCTCTTCTTTCTCTTTCTTCTTCCCTTCTCAATCCAATCCTTCTCCTTACTATCCTTCATTTCTCTTCTTCTCTCCTTCCTGATCATCTTTCCATTCTCTATTCTTCCCATTTCAAACTCGTTGCCCTATCAATCTATGGCCTCTCTTCCCTTTCCCTTCTCTTAGCTCTCTTCTCTTCTCCTTCTCCTCATCTTCCTCTTTCTATTCTTCACAATCTTACCTTTCCTCTTCTCCTTATTCTAGGTGAAGGTATATCTCCATCTCTACTTTGTCTCCTCTTCATCTTCCTTTCTCTCTCTTCTCTTCTTCCTTCATCTCTTCTTCCCTTCTCATTCTCCCTTCTCCTTCCCTTCTCTTTCTATTTCCTCTCTCATTCTCCTACTCTTTCTTCTCTTCCATGGCATGCAGCCTTTGTTGGTGTCCAAGGGAGTTCAGTCCCTCGTGTCATCGCTGGCTTTCTTGTCTTCTGTCATCTTTTCACCCATTCTATCCTCGCAGGCCCTCTTCTCTCTCATCTCACAAAGTCACCCAAACTTTCCTCTTACCGTAATCTCCTCGCTGCATCCATTCTCCGGGTGCTTCTCTCCTCAACTGCCGCCATGCTGCTCAGGAGACATCTCATGGTGAGTCAAGTAAGCTGTAGACGCATATTCCAGTTGGCATCTGGGTTACGGTAGTCATGCTCAATGTTTTTCCACCTGTATTACAGTACCCGATTGCAGGTGTGGAAGATCTTTGCCCCTCACTGGATCTTCTCTTCATTATCCTTCGTTGTCCTCGGATTCTCCATTTTCTTTTCCACTCTCCTCAGTCGTAAATCGTTCACTTAGACCCACAGTGTGCTTCAAATGTAGCTACCGTAGTCCATTCATACTCCTTTCTCGCTGTGTCAAACTTCTTACACATTCACAGCCAAGAACTCGATTACAGTAACCTCAATGTACCCTTTCATGCATCAAATGACACGGATTTCCCCTCTCTCCTTATGCCTTTTGTCTACTTGTTGTGTATAGTTAGAACGCGTATGCTGAAAGCATTTGATTCAATGTTATCATGTAAATGGATAAAAGTTGCAGTTGTAGTTGCATTATTGTTGTGAACAAGCACGGGTTATGTATTGCCCAAATGAATATCATTCAATGGTTGCAGTGGCTGTTCTCTTCATCAAGAGACAATCGCTGTTCGATAGGATGTCGATATAAGTGACTTTATTACAACTGTCGTTCGTCTAACCTAAACGAAGCTGTTGTCTATCACATTAGCGACAAAACAGTTCCGTGGAGATTAGACGAATGGCAATTACACAAAAAGTCACTGATATCAACATCCTACTCTTCAACTGCTGACGGAATGATGATTTGACATTTTAGAATGAACAGAGAGCCAATGGAGAATGTGAGGGAAGAAATGGAAGTGGATGAAGAGAGTCGATATGCAGATGATGAAGGAAGTGAAAGGATTGAATATGAGGAGGAGGAGGAGGAGGAAGGTCAAGATGAGGAAGATGAAGAGGAAGAGGGGGAAGACACTAGAGAAGAGGATCAAAGACCACCCAGATCACGAATCGGAATGAAATCAATGCACTGGAGGACAGGAATGCCACGAGGATATAGAAGTTCAAGAAGATATGGAGATGAGGACGAAATTAAACAGGAGGAAGAGTCGTCGGATGGATTAGCGACGGATGGATTAATCTCTTCCTCCGAGTCTGATGTGGATAGAGAAGGGGAAACTGTTGAAGACCGCAATTACAGAAGATTCTATCGTAATGCCCGCGACGAATTGTTCTGGTGAGTATTTGGCTTCATTTGAATGGAGGAATTATATTCCGTATACCGTATACGAAATAGAATTATACGGTAGAATAGAATCATATTTTAAAAAGTATACAGTATACGCATCTTTTAGGATTGAGAATGACGACGAAGATTTCGCATGGACTGATGATGAAAGTGAATGGACTGTGAATGATATTTTGGAGAGAGGAAGAGTAGATGAGGAGGAAGAAGAATGGAAAGATGCAGAGGATATCATTGATGATAACATGAGGGAGGGAGGTGTCAAGATAGAAGAAGATGAAGAGGATGAAGAAGAGGAGGAAGAAGAAGAAGAGGAGGAGGAAGAATATGACAAACCGAAGGGGGAGAAACCTCGTGACAACTTCAGAATTCATCCATATGGATACGTTGGAGGTGATGCTGATCTGGAACCACCAAGGAGACAAATCGAGGACGAAGAAATGAATTACATGTTCGCTAACCTTGGAGGGAAAAGGGAATGGGGAGAAGATCATCAATTACGTGCACTTCCTGTTTATGAAGTAGTACAAACGGAGAGTGGGGAAGTGTTGCATCAACCTGATAGATATCGTCAGAGATTGGAAGGGATCGAGAATCCGAAGAGATGGAGAACGGATGATAATGGAACACGGGGAAGGTTCGATCTTTGGATGAAGAATAGGAAAGCGAGACAGTGGTACTACATGATATCCAAGTAAGACTGATCTCATTCATTCATTAAATCATTTCAGTGACGATCACATTCCCAATGAAGCGACTCTCGAGTTTTTGTACGGTGGAGTAGGGTTGGAGGATGAGAATGAAAGTGTTGTGGTTAGTTGGACAATATAAACTCTTATCCATTAGACAATGTTGAGAATGAACAATCAGGAAAGGAGGATGAAGAACTACAAAAAGAGTTCATTGATGAAATATTAAGTTGGGAAAACAGAAATCATATCGATCCAGACACGCAAAAAGGCAAACGTCTTGTCCGGTACTATAACAGCACCCTACCAGAGAATGAAGTGAGTATCATTATATCATTGAGTGACAGATACTAATAACAGATCATGTCATCAAATGAAACGTCTAGTTGAAGTAGGAATTAGATATGTCTTTCTGTCACATCGAATTATGACTGACCAATGAACTCTTAAATGATCAATACTATGACAGCCTCGTACCAGAGAATGAAGTGACTCATACTGTCTAATGAATGTAATGTTTTCAGGTTAGAGGCGCTCTCCAGTTTCGCAGTAGGACTTTTTGTAGAAGAACGGCAAGTCAAATGGCAATTAATATACTGGATCAATGCAAGGCAGAAGACTGTCGTAAGTTATCAACGGGGAACATTTTGTCTTTCCTTTTATGCACATGTTCCACCAGTCCCCTATTACATGAACAGTTCATGTACCTAAAATACTTGGTTTAGTTGACTACAGAAATCAGCTTTGGGAAAAGTACACACGACCATTCAATCCCGAATTGGACATCTACGACACGATGCCACATCCATCAGAGGAAGAAGAAGTGAGATGGAATTCCCTCATTCCATTACAGTATACCTTTGAGGACAGTGTAATAATGACAAGAGAATCTATGACAATGATCAACACTCGAATGTCAAAGCACCTCCATGTAATCTCTCTGTTATTTCTCACTTCCATTTGTTCATTCAGACTCTGTTGGGTGGAGAGCTCAATGAGTTTCAGGCCGATTTCAAGAAGGCATTGATCAGTTATACAAGAGAATGCCAATTGTGAGTGGTATACTAGATATTCTACTAGATAGAAAGTAATCAAAGTGTTTTGCAGGTTAGAAAAGAGTAATTTGTTTCCTTGTAAGATGTGTAAGGAAATGAACGTCAACGGACTCATTCTCATTCTCACTCATGAGAACAGACAGGTCAGTTCGACCAATCATTACAGTCTATTATTGCAGTATTAAACAAGTATCTTTGAGTAAAATATGGAGTCAAAAATCGAATTAAATTTGTTTTGCATATTCTATGACTGTTCACCCGATCGAGAGAGAAAAGAGCTTGAATTGGAATTGAAATGACAAATTGGATTGCAGGCTACGACTGCATTCCTGGGTGTCTACTCATTACTACTTCAAGTGGAAGATCAAGAGCACTTCAAAGGAATGATCAGAAAGTACGGTAAACCACCCACCATCAATTGTTTTATGCTTTGTAAACTGTTTACATATAGTTGTTATACCAGCAACTATTCTGATATTCTATTCTGAGATTGAAACAAATTGAACTTTGTATATGAACTACTCATACCATTGTGCATCATTTCAGTGCCCTATACAAGTCGAGGTTTCCCTTTATTGAAATGGTCATCGACGAAGGTTTGTCCTAGGGTGTCGCATACGAGTCGTTTAGTACATTCGTCGTGTCTTTACACTCTGCGGAGCGGTTGTCTTCAAAATTCGGAGACAACCGCTGCTCAGAGAGGAGAGACACGACGAATGCCCTAAACGACTCGCATGCGACACCCTAGTTTGTCCCATACTTACTCTATGTACTAGGATGTCGCTTGCGAAGCATTTAGTGCATTCATAATGTCTCTACTCTCAGCGGTGCTGTTGTCTATAAAATGCAGAGAAAACCACACCGCTGAGAGTAGATACATGACGAATGCACCAAGTGCCCTTCAAGCGACACCCTACTATGTACCCAATCACCTAATTTATATATATTTTGAGATGATTTCAGGACATTTTGAAGAAGTTGTTCAGTTGGTGCATGTCCTCAAGGACTGGAATATGCTTGACCCACCGTGTATGATTTACAGCGATTGCAATATCGGTATTCCCTACGTTAGTTGTTGTAGTGTGGCTTGTGAGAGTCTCTATTGTCAGGAATCCTTTCTGAGTCTCGCGGTCTCTTCAAACAGAGAAGATCTCATAACTGAACTCAATCAGCTCAATTTGATTAATTACGGTGACTTTAAGTTGGCGATACACAGGGCAGTGAAGAAAGGTGAGAGGAGAGGGAAGAGAAGGAGAAGGGAAGGAGATGTTCATTCAGACAACATTGATTCACTCAAGCACTTACTCGTCATACGAGAACATTTCAATGATGCAAAACCTTTTGAATGGGATTGTCTTGCCTATGTGAGAATATAACATTCTTACCCTAAATGCAATTATCTCCTTATTTCAGGGTGGAAAAGATCATACCCGTTTGCCCACAATGGAACAAGAGTCTGTCATTGCTGCGGCTGTTGAATTTGCATCACTCGACATGGTTATGGCACCCTTCCCTTTCGCTCAGCAAATATCGATTGGTTTCAGCTCAAATTTGTGTTGAGTAAGGAAGAATTTGTGGAAGACATGAACATATCAAATAAATACGGATATCATGCTCTAATGGTAGCCGTTCAAGAAGATAAATTGGTAATATGAGTTTCCCAGTAAAATGGTAATGCACATTGATAAGGCGAATCATCATTGATATTGATTCGCTATCGTATTTAGGAGATGGCAAAAGAGCTTATCCGCGCGGGATCGAAAGCCGTCCCAGGATACATTCGAGGCAGGAGGTAAGGAGAGAACTGTTGTTGATACTCTATTGATTGATTCGTTGAGACAAGTGGAACGCATGGATGCGAAAGGGAATAAAATTTCCAGTACAGAAGAACAAAACATTCACATTGAAGACACTGCGTGGATTGTAGCTGTCATGGAAAACAGACGCCATTTCGTGAGTTCATTTGATAGTCAGTCGTATACGCAGTGAACATTCATTCCAGATTCCCATTCTCCCCGATGACGGTATCCATTTGAATGCTCCCATGGCACTGGCTCTACATATGGGAAATATTGGTATTCTGGAAGGACTCATTAATCGAATCAAGATATCGAGACGGGTTTTGAATCGCGTTGTGTGTATCACTTTACAGTAATCCTTCGCTGCAGGACATCGATTCCGGTTATGTCAATCATCTCTTAGCTGCTTTACACGCTGTCATTGATGTGCACTACACGGTAAGTATACGGTAATCACTTCTCTGGAGTACTGTATTTTCTTCTTCAGAAGTTCCCAAATGAAGAAGGCGCACTGCAAATGGTACTCTTGCTCATCAATGAAGACAGATCGAAACGCATCTTGGTGGGATCTTTTTATCATTCTTCTTGTTATACTTCAATTTCCTTTGTATGCTTCTTTTAGCACATTCCCTTCGATGTTCTCGGTGAAAAGCAACAGACAGCGAAAGAAAGAATGGAGATTGAATGGCCGTCGTGTCTCTATGTCAGTATCCCTCTATTCTATTGTGGAAGATGCAGTTACTTACTGTAATATCATTGTTCATTGCAGTTTCTGGAGCGCAGATTGGGCCGAGATATTGTGTCCCTCCATCAGAGGACACAACGAAACACCGCACTGAGTCATGAACAGTACTGAGGAAAGGTCATTTCTCAAATAAGTCAATATTTCATTATTCTATCCTCCATTTCAATAATTTACAATTAGTGAACCTGTACACTCGTATTGCATATCACAAAGTCAAAAGGCCGTACAAAATGTAGAATTAGATATATATGACTGGGTACTGTAATGACTACATTCTTCTCTGCTTTGTATACTCCTCGAATGTTCTTCTGTCTCTTTCACTTAGTGGTCGTTGTAGATTACATGACTCTTCATAGAAGTTTCTCCATCGATCGCCCACTTCGGGTAGCTCAGTCTGTAATTTGTCCCATTCTACGGTTACTGTAGTATTTATCGCCCCTAGCCCCATTCGTTTTGAATGATACACCTGTTCACACTTATTTCGATCTCTTGCCTTCTTTCTTTAATTTATTGTCACGTTTTGTTGTCTCAATTTTTGTTTTTCTACGCTGTCCAGACGGTAATGAAAGAGTACGAATTTGTTGTTAATAAATTTTTGAAGACAGACTGATTGAATGTCTACAGTATCCAGAAGGGGGGTACTTACATGACAGGCAGAGTCTGCAGTGAAAAGTGTCTTCTTGGGAGGAGAACTTCTTGCTGTCAACTTGAATTGAGTCAATAGATTCCGGGGCTTCAACATCTCCCAATCCTCAAATACAATGGATAGATTAAGATGTTGGGAAGAGCGAACCTCTTTGTCCACAACGAGAGAGTTGTATTCGGCATAGTTTTCGTAGAGCTTCATGGTTGCTTCAGATGGAAGTCTTTTCGTGGAAATGCCATAGACATCAGAAGGAGAATGGAGGCCGATCGATAGGGGAACTGACACTATAGACATTATTTTTTGTATAAGCTATTATTATTTCACAGTTCCATTAAAAAATTCACAGTATCAATAATAAGTGTTCACCGTAAGGGAATACTCGACTCTTGGATGGATTCCATTCCTCTTCCTCCTTTTCTTTCTGTAGAATGACTCTCTCATAAGACTCATCAATGTCTACTATCTGTAATAGAATGTATGACTTCATGTGAATGAGTCATAATCATACATTGTCCTCTACTTTTCCATCTTCTCCATCTTCTTCCTCATCATCACTCAATTCTCCTCCTTTCATTCCTCTCTTCTTGCTCATTGGAGCTGACTGTTTAGGGTCCTGGAGAAAATATAGATGAAATACAATCATAAATGTTCCAATGATTTATTAGGTTGACTCATAAGTAATGGGAATCCGATTTTTCTGTCCACCTATTGTTCCTGATCTCTAACCACTATTACCATAGTATGCCTACATCAGCCCCATACAACAGCCACCTCCACTCACCCTCCCTCTCCGCAGTCACTCGGGCGCGATTTTTCAAACTTGGCAGACCAACCGCTCTCGGAACGATTTTGTTTGGATTTGCAGCCGCATTTTGCGCAAAGTAGATATAGAATCCAACTATCAACTGATACTTGTAGTCAATTGAACGGCCTTTACGCCTGAGGGGTCTCCTAGCTCAAATAAAAAATTTTCACGGAGTTATGGTCGAAAACCAAGACTATCAAAAAAACTGTCCAAATGCAGCTAGTCATATGTGCTTCACAGAATAATCATGCCGTTACAGATGTTGCAGCGCTGACTTACGCTGCAGTTGTCGCGGCGAGAGTTGATGAAGAGCAGATTGCTGAAAAGGCGAAGAGGGTGGTTTGCATTGGCCTCCCTGAGGGACCGAATTCGGTAGTGACTGCGACCTCGGACGACAAATTTGTTCGGGATCTCATCTCAGAATTGAACATTCCTGAATTGGCTTCGGCCCTTGATTCAGGTACGATCACCCACCATCGTCATCCACAGAACCTCGCTGCTCCGGACAAAACTGCCTCTCTCAGAAGACCAATCAAGATTTCCCTTCCTTCCGCTTCCCTTCGTACTCAGTTCCTGAATAGGATCAGAGAACGAAGACCTTCTGCCCTGAAACCATATGCAGGATCATACTGTAGAAGAGATCTCACCTCGGTCGAACTTCAACTGGAACGTGATGCGAAGAAGAAGGCGCG